>JAPMNP010640334.1:0-14872 GCA_029874935.1 Atherina boyeri | reverse complement strand
TTAACCAGTGGTGGGACTTTAAAGGCAGAATATGTGAGAAATTCAATAAACATTTATGTAAAAATGATCAAAACCTTAATTAGAGAATTAAAAAACTTGTCGTTTGTCATCATTCCAATGGGATGTTTTGTCAAATTACAAAGGTATTGATCCTTTTTTTTACTTTGCTTGTAGTATTTTTTTCCCACCAGTAGAGTGAGCATAAGCCAATTTATCTGGGTAGCGTTTCAAATTATTCACTTCACCAGTCTTCACGTGGAAGAGGAAGAGCCTAGCTTGCAGAGATGTTTAGACTAATCAACCTTTGTAAGTTTATTTAATAGAAAGCATGGATGAAGCCACTTCAAAGTGACCAATATCACCGCCAAAGTCAGATTCTGATAAGAAAAGAAAAAAAGAAAAGAAAAGAAAAAGTATGCTACGAGTCACAGAAGCTAATTACTTCCCCCTGGTGTTGGGAAAAATCACTTTGAAACATTGAAAAATTCTGACTTTAATGAGTTGATTTGATTAATTAATTAAATGAAAAATGAACACGTTAAAAACGCATTTAATTGCAGTATGCGTTCAAAACAACCGACAACGTTTGTCGGTGGTGATTTCTTGGTACACCAGTTACACTGATGCAAACGTCAGAGCTCGGCTGTACAATGTTGCCAACTTAGGGACTTTGTCGGTATATTTAGCAAGTTTTCACACCCATCTTGCAAATTTGTGTTCATCAAAGCAACCATCAACAAATATAGTGAAATTTTCTTTTCTTATTGGAAACTGACGTAAGAGCACATACAGTATAGTTTTCTTATCAATGAGCTGCGGTTGCTGCCGCAGGCCCCTCCTCCATCCCAAAGCACTCACAGGACTCTCGGTCCTCCTTCAGCAGCAGTCCCAGCTCCCGTCAGAGGAGATGTTCACCTCTGCACCATGACCAAACTGAATATGAAACTTGCAAAGCTGCCACTGGCTTACTGTAAGATATCAATGTCTATTAATCAAAAGTGTGGACAAAAATATAAAAAAAACTATAAAATGTAGAACATTATTTATTAGAGAACAACCAAACTGTTTGTTAAAGTACTTAAAATGGCAATTTAACTTTAGGTCTGTTCAGTTTTGGCCGGGTAAATTTTCTATTTCTATTTCTACTTTTTTTAAAATGTAATTGAAATGCAATTAATACATTTCCCTTGACATTAATGGAGCTTGAGTTTAAAATATTAATGTCTGTGTCTACTATTTGATTCAGTTGTCCAATAAAATCTATTTAAAGTGACACACCACCATATGGGCAAATATGCTCATTATGCCCCATTTGTGGCATTAGCTTAGCATGAAACATTGAATCGGATGAGACCAGTAGCAACTAGCTACCATCACGCCAAAAGAGTTAATGAAAAACTCTTGGTAGTTTTCCCATTTAAAAGTCTTCTCAAGTAAAGTACTAAATTAAAGTGAATGTCCTCATTGTTGAGTTCAAATGTCAACATATTGTGAATCTCTCTGTGTGCTGGTAAGGTCCACGTTAGCTGTATTAACCGAAGTTACTGGTATATCCTTCAGACTATTTTCAGCTGCTGCGTGATCTCAATGCGCTGCTGTGCTGTGGAACATTTGCAACGTTTCTTGATTATTACGCTGGAATGAGTGTAATTCCATGTCTGATCAGTTCAGAGACTGATCAGACATGCTAAGACAGATAAAAGATGACTTTTAAATGGAAAAAACTACCAAAGTTTTTAATTTACCTCTTTAGGGTGATGGTAGCTAGTTGCTAATGGTCTCATCCGATTCAATGATTCATGCTAAACGAAAGCCACAAATGGGGTGACAGACTCAGAGAGCGGCTGGATGAATTGGGGAAAGGTTAAATTCAATTCTTTAACTCAAGGGGAAGTGGACAATTATCACATTTTCCGCAATTTTCCCAAATGGTGGTGTGTCCCTTTAAATTTGATAGAATTTCCTTTTAGGCAACTAGTGTTATGGGATTAAATGCAATAAAATAAGACTAATTTATTTTTTACAAAGATTACTTAACTACAAATACTTTTTTATTTTTATTTTATTTTTTTATTTCACATTTTTTCCCATTTTTCCACCCGGTGCTCCTACCTAATAGTCCTGGACATTGCCCTCCCTTGTGTAACCCCGGGAGGGCCCTGCACCGAGCTCAAGCCTCCTTCTTAGTTTGAGGAGTGAACAGGCCCTTCTTTTCCCCCGACGGGGCAGGGCTTCCCCGGCTGGACCTGCGTGGAAGGCAATCACGTTATTCCAGCCGGATCCTCCCCACCCCATCGGGCGCCCCGGCTGGCCAGTGGGAGGCAGTGTACAGCCCAGGACTGGTGCATGTATTTGTGAGAGTAGTTCACATGAGCTACCAAAGGGAACACGGGGAGAACATTCAAACGCCACACAGAAAGGCCCTTTCACCAACCCCACCCAGGGTGTNGGTGCCGATGATGCGGAGGAACGAACACACCCTCAGCACCCACAGCGTCCCCGGTGGGAATCAAACCCAGGACCTTCTAGCTGCGAGGTGAGCTGCGCTACCAGCTGTTCCACCGTGCCCCCAATTACAGAGCCTTTAATTGATTAGATTTATTTTTCTAATTGAGTCCCACCCCTAGTTTTAACATTACACTGAGCTGTTTTTTAACATCCGTAAGCAAAAACTATAACTTGATTTTATCTGAACTTATTTCTACCATTTTTTTGTAATTTTACCCACTTTGGGAAAAGGAAGCATTTGACTAATAAGGATGTTGGAAAAAAGACACATGCTATTTCATCACACCAGGTTAAAATGACGGGCGAACATTTCATTTCACATTACATTCAAGCCAACATGAAAGACACGTTCATATAATGCTTCTGTTTCATGAACTTCCAAGAGACTGCGTTCAAGTCTCCTCAAGCACTAAAAATTCAAAATCAGGAGGACAGAGTACAAGTAGAATGGGTAGGTGTGCCAAGTTTCTGCAATTTACGTGTGCTAGAGTGTTAAAGGTGCTATGTGAAGAGGTGTTATCAGAAGAGATGAGTCCTCAAGAGATTCTTGAGAGTACAGAGGACATCCCTGTTCAGATAATATTTGGTTTGTTTTTTTCTACCACAGGGGACAACAAATGAGACCAATCTACACTGTGACAACTTTGTGAACAGGGATGGTATTACCAAACAACACTCTTTAGAGGAGTGAAGTTGTTGTCAAGGAGCAGTGTAACTGAGTTGAAATAGCTGGGTAGACACCCAGAAGTCTCTCTGTACTATAGGTAAACATTAGGGACTTGATTCAATTTTGGCATCCATGGGTAACCATTGTGATATAAAAGACAAGCCAACTGTACAAAGAAGCGTTACGATTTTAATTAAAAAAGTCCACCAAAGGAAACGACCATATAATTTGTTTATACACTTGAATACAATCCACAGTGGTGTACTTGTAAACAATCTCCCCCTATAGACGGTAGTAGGGAAATACTACTCAAAAAATGTTTTCAAAATTCTCATATGAAGGTCTGACGGGAGGTTGGATAGAGTGACAGTGTTATCAGATATTAATTTGTTTGTGACATCATTTCAAAACCTACATAAAACAATGGGTTACTCGCTCTTTTGTTATATTCAGTACATAACACCACACGTCTTTCCTTAAACACTTTTGTGACTTGCTTGGACAGAAATAATGACCACTTGATCAGGGTTACAAAATCTTAGTTAGGACTAAAATGCATTCTTTGTACAATGCAACCATCACCGTCAAGGACACATTTTTTACAATTCAAATGCTCTTATGACCTCTATAGGTCGCTCATTCTTCAAACTTAACTGTAAATATTTCCTGTTTCTGTGTCTACGAACAGCAAATTTAGTCGTAATTGGGAGTAAAGTCCTTTGCATTTCTAGAACTCAGCATATGTATAATTTCAGTTGCTGACTTAAAATTGAAATGTATCACAGATTTAAATAAAAGATGAAAATAGAAACAAATCAAAAAATCATGTGAACTCATGCTAGTTTCTGTCCACTGCTGTTTTGTAATGTGTAAGAATACTTTGGTTTCCCAAAATGCCTAGAAGTGACTAGAAACAGCTGGAGTCCAGCTCAGTCTCTCAGATGAAGGTCCATTTTTATACCAGCATCACGCCACAGACTCCCAAATCAAAGTTTACTCTATGCTTAAACAGGAGAGCCCTTCTGCACAATGCTGGAACTGTATACAGAGAAGAAAAATGGCAAAATGAAAACCTGGTTATTAAAGATGTGGGATCATATTTATCTCTGCCAACTGGTTTGGTAGCCCATTTCTCGTCTCTACTTTGGGCTCTTGACTACATTAGCCACAATTAAGATATGATAGGATGCATTTTATTTGTGTAAAAGGACAGGAACAACAATATGGAGGAATGAAAATTGTGCATGAGTCCGATTTAGTCTCTGACAAAGAACCAAATTCCAAATTAAAAAAAGCAACCACAAACAAAGCATCGATCCATACTCCTAGCCAGCCACCAGTTCTACAGTCTCAAAACGGTAAAAGGTCATCTTTCAACTTGGCTGAAAATGCTATTTCAAGGAAAAGTAACAAGTTTGTTGTTGGTTGTGCAGAAATGGAAATGTTGCCAATATCAACTGTATAGCTGCTATTGTTTCTTAAAACTGGCCCCACAACCTTAATTTTATGTTTATTTGCAAACATGATAAATAAACCCATGAAGAAGCAATAAAGACAGTTCTTCTTTAAAAGTAAAATTAAATGTAGACATTATGAATAAAATACATTGCACATTGTAAAAACACATTTTACACATTTTCTCTAGGTAGGTTAGTAATTTAACTACTTTCTTATAAATTGTAATAATCCTGTGAGGTAATCAGTTCCTTTTAACATCAACGTTACCTAACAGTGCTTTTTAGTGTCACAGTGGTATAGAAATAAACTTAATCAAAGAAATGCTGCTTTAATCATCTTTTTAAACTGAATATAGTGAAGACGTGCTTGTAGAAATAATACACTATCAAAGCATAACTGTGTTCAGGGACAGATTTCTCTCAATGCCAATGCAAATTTATCTGAGGAAAAAAAGAAGAAAAAAGTAAAAGGACAAGGTGGAAAGACTGGGAGGTGGAAGTAAGAGAAGTGGCAAGAAAGGGGAGAGGGGAATGTAGAACAGGACAGCCAGGCCGATCACCCAGTGATAAAATGAGGAAAATAAGTCTGATTATCAGAGAGGTTGGGAGCATTGGACAGACAGTTTGGAGTCATCTCAAAACTCAGGAGGGAAGAGGCAAGACAAGAGGTCACAATTATGCCCCGCTCGCTGCACTCCCCTCCTCCTCATGAAGTCTTCTAATATATTCGGTTAGTTCCTGTAAGGCACTGAGGGGAAATTCTAATTAAAGGGTGGAGGGAATTTTGACATGTGTGAGGCAGAGATCAATATTTAGCACCATAATCAGCCATTCTTGATGGCTTGACGGTGTCATTGCGAACGCTCTACGGCTCTCCATTAGAGCGCCTGGAAGGAGTAGACAGGCGGGCAGGCAGGCAGCCAAACAGGCAGGCAGCACAGAAACACCAAACTCCCAGTCATCATGAATCAAAGCAAGTGATGCCTCTTGTGCTCCGTTTTGCTTTGCTTTTTATCTTCATTCATCCTCTTAAAGGAGAAAAGTGAACTGTGTCACACCGCTTTGTGAAAGTGATGCAGTGAAAGTGGAAGACAAGGGAAGAAAAATGCCACAGAGAGGACAAGGTAGATCAGGAGGAAGTGCAGCTGTCAGAGATGATGATTTTAAGGCACACAGATGGCTCTGCCTGCTGCGTGATTGCTCTTTTTAGTTTGAAAAATATTCTGATTTCAAACAGGGGTGGAACACAGAAAAAAATGTGTAAAAATGACACGTATGTTTAAGCAGAATTTTCTATTTTTTTTGTTTTAAATTTTGTTTTTGGTGTTGGATCATGATGACTGCTACATATTACTCTTGTCGCTGGTGCAGGTGGATCTATTTGAAATAAACTTACACTGTGCTGGACGGCTTGATCTTTTAATCAACAACATAATCTTAAATATTTTGAATTTTAAACCATTAATATAGAATCAAATAGTAATAGATTTTTTTCCTAGTATAAATCAAGTTGAATATTAAGTAATATGATAGCAACAACTTCTTGAAGTTATTCTCCAATACTTATAAGTTCTTTCATCTATTTTATTCTACTTTTATTTCATCTATATACACACCGTTGCTGCAATAATTTTACAAACAGCTACATCTAAACGTACACTTATATACACACACACACAGAGACACACACACATTTGATAGGAACAAGGTGGCTCAGCTGACATGGATAGTGACCACTGGCTTAGTATCAAGAACACCATGTTGTTTCCAGAGGGGCAAGGAGCAAGGGAGGGGGCAAAAGAGGGGGCACCAGGAGGTGTGTGTGTGAGAAAGTGGGGGAGGTGTGGGGCAGCCCAGCTCAGGTTGTCCCCTGTCTCCATGTGTCAGCCCATCTCCTTGTTCTTGCATGTCACTGACACACACGTGGGTACTTGCCAAACCCAAGTTGCTCCAATTAATGGCTGTCCCACTGCGCTGTCCGATGTGCAGCGCACTAGCCCGGGTGACAAGACATGGTCTGGGATCTGTCTCTCCAGTGACATAAGGAAGGAATTTTAAGAGGGGAAAAGTGATGCAAACACACACTGGCTCATGCTGTGCCAAGATAGGTAGATAACAAAGACTCTTGTAAATGAGTGGCAGCGAGGAAGGCATTGAGGATTCTCTAATTACTTGCAGCAATCTATCTAAGTCACTGGCCTTCTAATTTGATTTATCAGAATGCATGAAATCCCTTGGAATAATGCCCTTATTAGAAGGACAGAACTGACGGGGGAACAAGAGGTCTACCAAGTGGGGGAGGGGAGAGGAGATTTAAGCATCAATTACAGTCAAAAGGAGAATTAATAGTTATTAATCCACAAACATAGCTATCGTTCCCTCTGCTAACTCTCTGCCACTTGGAGACGATTCCTTTCACTGTTGCCCACCACTTGAACACTTGCACATGGTTACTTTTACTTCCACTGGACGAACACACACACACACGCACACACACACACACACACACACACACGCACGCGCGCGCACACACAGACACACACACACATACATTTTTGAAGAGGTAGAAGAAAAAAAAATAAAGATGCCATAAATATCTTTAATACTCTGGGTGGTTGAATCATTTTGCCCACCGGTAGATCAAAGGTCTTTAACTCTTTAACTAAATTCTTGACTGACAAATTCAATTGCTGTCAGTATTCCAGGGCCCTCGATGTAATATGTGCATTTTGATTCAATTTGTCCCGCAAATACATACATATACATATTGTTTATCTGGTTATGGGTCCAAAAAAATCAATACTTATATCTGTGCTTTGTCATTCCTAAGTGCATCATGAAATAGCAAAATATCCCTCTAATTGAATCCAACAAAACCACATAGATTGTTAATTTTCTGCTATTAAGCTTTTGCAACATTTACAATGTCTTCCTTTTGCCCGTTGATGACTTTTGTTTGTCTACTTGTATGGGAAAATAACCTTTTATATGTTTTGAAATTCAATTTCAAAAGGTCAATTTCTTAACAAATAACAATAAATCATAAACAAGGAATACTTGTATCATTTCTTTGAGTTGAAATTCAAAGTGAGTATTTATCAGTACAGGGGGGAAAAACAAGGTATTTCTCTGTATTTAATTACATGCTATAGAAAGTCACAATTATTCTAACAGTGTTCATGTCATTTAAAAAAAAAAAACCTGACATGATTATGACAAAAAGACTGAGTTGTGTTAAATAATTTAAAGAAATGTAAAAGCAGAATTTGATGACACCAAGTTCTGGGTTTTATGTTAAATCCTCTGGTTTTTGTTAAAGGGCTGCTGAGTGGCTGAAAGGAGAATGCCAGTGTTCTGTTGCCTTGCTGTCAGTCACACAGAGGCAGTATTTAGACAGGGAGCTGAGAGGTCTGCTCCGCCGCCAGCTCCTGCTTTTTAAACAGCCCTTTCCTCAGAGAGACAGCTTAGCACTGAGTGCCAGTCAACCTCGCCTGCCCGGCCATTCAACCCCCCTGCACACACACTCATGCACAGACGCATGCACACACTGATAGGCTTTTTTTTTGCTACTAAAGAACAATTTGGCTGAAATTCAGGAGAAATGATCGCTTGCAGTCAGACCCAAAGGTACATTGTGATAAGTCTATCCCGCCGTTTCAACAAAGTGGAGTGAAAGGCATCTGGACAGCAAATTCATCAGCATTACTTGAATGGAGGAACGAGCTCATACAGCATTACATGGCTGACAGCGAAGATGAATATAGGCATCCCGGCGCATCTGGGATCCTCACAGGCCTTCAGTCATGGTTTGTGGTAAAGACTGAGGGATGAGAAAGAGGTTGTGGAGATAACACATCACACCCTGTCTTACGTCCCATATTATGTTGCTGTCCTGTAGAGTGTCTGGGACAATACTGTGGAAGCTGCCACAGTGCTGTTGACATCACTGACAAACCTCTACAGTGTCAGGCAGTCAGTCACACTTCTGCTGGGTGTCTGTCATCATGCTCAAACAGTCAGGCACTGACACCTTTTCACGTGAATGAAGATTCTCCGGTGACTGATAAAAAAAATAAATAAAAAAATAAAAATAGTGGATGGCCTTTAAGGGGGGTAAAAAAAAGAAAGAAAAAACACACAGCTAGAATAACACCTCTCTTCAAAAAGGAAAGACTTATAATTTGCAATAATGGCACACCTTTAGCTCTCGTAGAGGAAATTACAGGAAAAAGCCGATCTGAAATATCCTTTTAACTGGCAGAAACACATCCATTGTAGACAGGAGTCTTGTTTACTTGGTAAAATGGCATCAATTAGGAGGGGATGGCAAAATTAGCATATTCTCTTAATGGACTGGCCTTTCTTGTGCGGCTCTCTCACACTGATTGTATGGAAGGGACATGTTAAGGAAGACTGAGAAAAGGTCAGGTGTCTGCACTGTTCAGGTGATCATATTTTTCCACCAAACAGTTGTGCATTCTCCATGGCTATTGTCATGTTACATTGCAGCTGAGAGGAACATTCCTGCATGCGGAGAAATTTCATTTTAAATTATTGTGGAAAACAAGTCAGTCATTCTGACACTTCCAAGACAGTGGACTTAGGCAGATTTCTACTGCGCTTAAATCATTCTATACTTTTTATATTGTTCTATTTGTAAATATTAGTTGCTTTGTAGAGGAAATGGTGAGATAACTAATTTTAGTGATTTGCCAATTTTCAATTTTATAAGCTAATTAATTATATAAAAAGAAGATATTTCACCATTAATGCTGCAGTTTGTATCTGAAGCAGGGCTCCACTCCCCAACACACCAAAGCTGCAGACTGCAAATTCTCTTCCCTCACCCTCTCCCCCCTCCTCCCTTGTGTCTCTGCTCCCACCACCCCAAATTGACTGGTCTTGCACAGTTGCAGCTGAACAAGAAAGGAATTGCTAGTGTCAAGACACAGTTTACAAATATGACATCTCCTCTAGTATGGCTGGAAATATGAAATATTGATTTATGTGCAGTAAAAGGTCTTATAAAAATGATCACATACACATGAGGGATTAATGCGCAGAAGATCAATAGAAATTTCATTCTTGACACTAGACTGTCACCTATGGTGAAATGCTAAAATAAAGAAATCAATATTATCTATGAAATGTCAAATTTATTATAATTATGTGGATGAAAGCTGGCCAAGTGGCTCCCAGGGGGCTGAGAGGGATAGGTTACCACTCTCAAGCATCCCTCATGTCCCTCCTTCTCATGCTGCCAATTTTGAGAGCAATATTGGTGTAAAGGGTTTTCACCCGTTATGTATGGCCTTGTTGAAGCAAATTCCTCCAGGAATATTTAACTGTGGAAAGACTGACAATGGACAGAGCTGCAGTTCATAGCCCAAAGGTTGTGTAGTTAACAGCTGTTAGCTTTGGCTCAAATTGTATGACTCTGCCCTCTCGATTGAAACCTATTTGACAACTCTTGCTGACACGGATAAGTCACATGCCACTAAAGTACAACATGTCAGCTTGTGTCCTGGTCCAGAGATGACAGATTCAGTAATGTCACATATTGATCTTTAGACTACAGTGCATCATTAATAACACTGATCTATTTCACTCCAAAAAGAGTAATAAGAATTAATGAAGGCACAAAACAGTAATGGTCAGATTTAATTGTTAGGAAAACAATGCTCCTAATTTTCACTTATGTCAAATCCCATGAAATGTCTAAAGGTTTCTGCATGAGTTTTTCAAGGAAAACAAAAGTATCAACAGACTTCAGCTATTTGTTTTATTGAGATTTCTCAAATCCCCCTCAACGTCTTATTTGCTATTGCATTTAAACTAAAAGCTATTTGTGTTCATTCACTTGTTTTCCATGTCTAATTAATATCCTTTGAATGTATGGCGATCAATTTATTCAATCAATGGTGGGTAGTGCCTGTGGCCTTCTAAAGGTCACTTTGATATGGAAAGGGAAATCATCAGAGCCAGATCACAAAGGGGCAAACAGGTAATTTAAATGTGGCAGGCAAACTTTGCATGTCTGATGACATGTTTCCGAAAAACTACAGAAAATGATTTCCCTTTCTGCCTTCCTCTTTCAAGCAAAGCAATAGGCTTTTTTTTTTTTTTCTCACCAGAGGCCTTCTGTACACTCCAGAGTGTGGCAGCTGTGTAATCCCTTTAACAACCGACGGGGCTATTAAATGAACCAGCAGTGCAGCTGCAAATAGCCAATAAAGCCAGCACAATATCATCCCTATTAAACAGTAATCTCAGCAGGCTTAAGAAGTTCTCTGAAAAATGGGAGGAAAACCATAACAAAATGTAATCAAGCAAAACATGGGGATTTTCCTCAACAAAATAAGCCAAACAATTTTCACAGTGGCCGACATGAAAGGTGTTCGGCAGCAGCACTCGAGCCTCAGAGAACTTCTCAGCCACTTCAGGTGACCACAGTTTGCCGCCTTATCATAAATACAGTCACACAACAAAAAAATGAGCCTGTCAATCGAACCAATTTATCTCCACAGATATTAGCAGAGAAAGGGAAACAGGGGAGGAAAAAAAATAACAAATTGTGCAGCTACATTTTAAAAGTGACCAAATCGAATTCATAAGATCACAATTTGAGAGATAGAAACCAGTTTATTTTTCCTCCCTTTCACCGGCTTATGTGCTCTCTGAGATGAAAGCAGAGCAGAGAGCTGCTGCTGATGGAGCCTTTGAGCCTGGGAGAGGAGGCGACGCAGCCTCTTGAAGGGGAGTCGGGGACAGCGATAACCAGGGAGGCCGCGGAGCTCCCTCCGCTGCTGTAGGAAGGTGTTCCAACTTATCAGAGTCTGCACACGGGGAATGATTACCCCCTCTACCGGACTGATTACCGCTGCCTCTCTGGGTCAAAAGCAGCCTAGGATGAAAGAGACAACTGAAGCCTCCTATCCTGCCTCCAATCATCCATTAGCACTCTGAGCGAGAAGCTCGTCTGCCCCACCAACCCCCTCACACCTCTCTCCAACGTGGGGTTGTCAGTCTGGTGCATAAGAAGTAGAGGGACATAATCACAGGCGTGATTCTCACTCACACTGATGTCATGGAGAGCCTGCAGATATAATTTATGGATTTGAGTATAAATGCTTCCTTCACCTATTATTTATTTATTGTAGTTTAAGAATAACCCTAATCACTTGCAAGGTGAGGCAAAGTGTTTACTCTATTGATGTCCGCTTTATATGCTGAGCAAACCACATGAATAACAATATGAAAAACATTCCCTGCATACTGTAGCATAAAACAACAAAAACTGTTTCCAACTACACTTAAATGATTTCTCTCTCCTTTTCTTGTTTGGTAGTAGTAAAGAAACAAAAAAATCGATTCAATATGGTCCTTACCTACAATCTGACTCCGTAAATTATTTTTAAAACATTACTAACTACAAAAACGATCCACATCGGCCTGAAACTCTTCTTTTTACTCCCATGTGACACACTCCCAAGTGAGATGCAACACTTGGAGTATCTACATTTAATGTTTTACTCTATATGCATTCCCCATCATGTTATGGATGGACAATGGGCTGGGAAAGCACAGCTGACCAGACTCACCTCTTCCTATAACAGCACAACCCTTCAGATTAAGGTCAGTGCTCTAGCTAGTGCTACCTTTCACTTTCCAAGCCAATTGTTGGTGAAATGTCTGAAGAACAGAGTGGAAAAATCCCCTCTCCTATGCTTCCATGCACAGGTCAGTACAGGGGTCTCTACATCCCCACCATAGTAACGCTTGTTCAGAAACCTCAAAAGAGTAATTCCAGTGACAAACCTGTTTGGTAATATGGAGAGCTGGGTCTCAGGAGAGTGGGTCTGTCTGTGAAAATTTGGAGCAGACGGGTAGTAGGAGGCTATAGGGCCTCTCCTATTTGTGAGCCAAAGAGTGGCTGCAGGTCAGTTCTCAGGAAGGAGGAGTGGATGCTGCCTTTCACAGAATGCAGTCATAAAGCAACAGAGCTGCAATCTGGTAACCAGTCGATCACAGGTCAAAGAAAGAGATGGACAACAAAACTTAACCATGTATACACATTTCTGGAGTATCTAAAATCGGCATGCAAATATGGGACCTTTACATAGGAAGGCTCCAGCAGACAGGTATTTCAGGAACCTACTTACTGTGAGCCCACCCCACTGCGAATAAGTGATTCTATAACTGATAACTTCTAAATCACGATTCCAGCAAAAATTCAGTAAGACCACCCCTGCTTGATGCTTATCTCAAGGGAAAGAAACGTTCCACTACTGCAAATTTGAGAGCACGGCATAATATCTCTCTTTTCTTGAATGAGCATTTACTGTGTTCAATCAAATATTGGCTAGTGATTGATTTGGGTATCTTTTAAAACGGATTAAACTGAAACTAAAACACATGAGAATACAGCTAGAAAGGAAGCATGATCATCCCTCAGCATCATTCAGATGTGAGTGCACACTGAATGAGGGAACGCATTTCTGCCGCCAATGCAAACAAAGAGGGAGATCGCACCACAGACCTGTGGAAATGCTGTTTTCAATGATCCAAAGCATCTTGTCTTGTCCTTTTCACATGCTTCCAATGAATTATGTATCTGCAGTGATTTATGGTATGCCAACACTCTCCCTCTCCTTTTCCCTCAATGTGGAATCCTACATGGATTTTTCCACAGGGAGCCAACTGGGAAAACCAAAATTGCTCAATTTAAGGAAGTAATTAAAACTGTGCCCAATCAATATTTATCTTTAGAGAGACCCTGGTGGGGGTTTAGCGCCTCATCATCCCCCCACAATGCCCATGTCTAGCCCTCCGTCCCCTTGCTCATCTTATTGACAGCTGTTCAGCTCCTTCAAATAAACCAGAAACAGGAGCAAGCTGTTCCCACTCAGGACTAAAAATGACATGTGATATGAATAATCAAATGACCCTCGTCTGTGAGCCAGCCAATACATACTGAACAAGTTCAACTGATTAGGAAAAAAATCAATCTGAAGTCTATTTAAAATGGAACTTTTTCTTAATTAGTTAAAGTGTAAAAATGGAAATAAAAAAAAAGTCAATCCATAATTTTCTTAACAGCTAAATCGTTCACATAAAACTTATGAATATTCAGCGGTTGAACACTCTCCTATTCTGATACTCTTGACTGAAATAATTAGTTTGACATTATCGTTTCACCTGTGCACAAGTGGAAAAAAAAGTGGAGAGGCACAGATTCTTATAATATTCAAGATTGTATTTTTTTTCAATCAGAAGTTCTATGTGTGACTATAATCTAAATTCTATTTGGCATGCTAAAGCAGCATTTACAACTGACTTTACTTTCCACATTGTCTTTCCTTTGAACAAGTCATAATCATAATCAACAATTAATTGAGGATTGATAACATGATATAAACACAACTAAAGGTTCATAGTACTAAACATGTTTCTTATATATAAATGATAGGTATTTTTTCCATTGATGAACTCAAGCAGTCAAATTAATCTGCATATCGTATCTAGTTTTCCTTTTCTTCTTTATTTAAACTATATTTTCAGTATCAGTGTCTGTTTGACCGGAACAATGTGAATGTGTTACATAGGTGATCAATTATTATAGGCAAAAAGTATGTTCTAAAAAAACAAAAAACAAAAACAAAAACAATAAAAACCCATTTCATTGCCCATAAAACATCCATGGGGTGAATGCATATTTGATTATGCAGCAGACCACCATACCACCTCTGAATAGGTGATCAGATGTGAATGTATTCCTATGTTTCCTGAGTGTGTTCACACTTTACTTGAACTGATCAGATACCCAGGACACAGATTAAGGCCATGTTTGAACAGGACATCCTCAATCTTGTAGACATTAAGTTGAGATGCAATAGCCTCATATCCTCATATTAGTTGTAACATGGAAATATCCGTCTTAAGATTTTTAAAACCTGAAACCAGCTGCTAAGATATGGTATATAATGTCACAAATATTTCTCAAATAAGACCTTAGCAAAATTGGGCCAACTTGAGAAAAAAGGTATAACACATCTCCTTTAAACCAGTCGAGCTTAATGGTCAATGGACACCTGTTCAAAAGTTGTTATATGCATGGGTGAGGATGTTATATAAGCACATTAGTCACTCAAATAAGTGTGTCATCCCAAACACTGCCACCCACTGAACAATAATTGGAAATAATGATAATGATAAAAATCACTTCAAATATCCTTTAAAG
>JAPMNP010640332.1:4773-17037 GCA_029874935.1 Atherina boyeri | reverse complement strand
ACAGCACTTTGTGATTTTTATCTGTGAAAAGCGCTTTATAAATAAATTTACTTACTTACTTACTTACTAATAAACTTTTATTAAACGTATCACATGATTATAATAATACAATAAGCAAGGTTATGGTTCTGTTTAAAGACATTTAAGATTGAAGAAGAAAAGCCATTTGAAACTATTTTTTAATTTATTGTTTATTATTTAATATTTAAACTGCAAGACATTTGAGAAAATAGCAAGTTTTGCATGCTATTGAACTGTTTTTCTAATAATGCTGTTGTTAAAGTGAAGTGAAAAAACTTTTCCCGAGCACTTTGTAAAAATTTTCCCCGCTAATCAGATTCATCGATTAAATCGAAAAACTATGACAGATTAATCGATTATTAAAATAAATGCAAGTTGCAGTCCTACTCCATTCCATTTTCAAAGTTGATTCAAGACACTAATCTAGGGTTCAATGTTTTCCATGACGCAGGAAACACAAATAGAATGGCAGAATTTGACAATGGAACTGGAATCGATTGGATAACGTGGAATATGCTCATATTTGGGTGTGATCTGTTATCCCCACAAATTTCTGAAGGTTTTTATGATGCCTGAGTGAAATGAACAAGAAAAGCTGTATGACAATTGAATTAATTTTGACCTCTGCAGTGTGATGTCACCTGCACTCATTGGGCTCAAGTCTCCCCTAAAGGTGCAGCAGTGGCTAAGAGGCCGGCAGAAACACTGAAGTTGTCCCAAATTTTTTTAGGGGGAAATTCAATATTATGCGGCTCTGGAAAAACTGTAGAAGCTGCATCCATTTCTGGTGAAGCAATATGCTGAGAATATACCTGCTTACAAACATGGAGCTTCACCAAGAAAAAAAAAGAGCAGCTTCCATCAAACTCACACAGTGTGTTTGAGCTGCACCTGGAGGCTATTCAGCAAATCCCATCCCAAACAAGTTTTATTTACAGCAGGCTTAATGCATACATAGACACTAATGGACCATGTACGGTATTCCATTCCTTGCTGTACGAGTGGCTACAGTCTATATAACATGGCAGATCAGTCAAAAGCCAATAATGCTGGCTCGTGGCTATGTTAAAAAAATAAATAAATAATGTATGTTAACATGCAAACTGGACTTAAAAAAAAAAAAAAAAAAGTATGGCAGAGGATTTTCCCGAACTTCAGGAAAGAACCGCCCTCTCAACGCCCCAGTTATCCTTGTGCACGTTCTGTTTACACGTTGCTGTGTTTCTTTCACCTCAAACAAGATAATATGGTCTTGAAACTGCAATCAATCCTTTATGTTCTTATGCATTTTAAAAACAGGGTGAGATAATTTAAGATACATTTTATTGTCTATGTGTCAATTGTCACCTAATGCATTTGTTGCTATTCACAATTATTTTCATCAGATATATTTTGGAGAATGTGAGACAACATGTTCTCAACTTTTGTTTTGAAAACAATAAAACCTTCTTAAGTCATAGCCGTTCCTCTTTTGGCAAGTCCCACAGACCAAGCATTAAACAGTGTGCGCTTACATAAAGTCCACCAGTTGAGTGACAGCAGTGTTTGTGAAAGCAACGAAACCCTTGCACACTGTGGGTATCCTGGAAATCTAACCAGGGGCAGGGGTTGTAATTAACCTTGACTAGGAAACCTGTATTCATGGCATTTACTTTATATGATTTTATGAAGCAATGTTTTATGCATTCTAGGGGTGACCCCGTATAGTCGACGATTCGACTCGGAGGACTGTGATTCGACGGCCAACCTCATAGTCGAATCGTCGCAAAATGACGTTATGAAACAAAGATCATACCATTCTGGCTAGGGGTGCTGAACATCTTATTTTAAGGAGCATTTATTTGTTTTTCAAAAAAATGGTGATATAGCGTGTTAGCAGCCTATTAAAAAATATTCTGTTAAATATTGAAAATGATGTGTAAAAATAATCAGTACCCTTAAACCCACAAATAAATCACCTGGGCCTTCTACAGTTGCAGGATCCAATTAATCTGAGGTGAGCAGTTACAGGACCACCGGCGCAGCATTTTAGCAGTGATATCAACTCTACAGCAATTTATTTGCTCATAATGTCACTAAAAAACTTCACAAATGTATTCATTGTGAAAAGGTAAAGGATGACCCGGGCTGCAGATAGAACACAAACAACAAAGCGACGAGCGCACTTCTTCCGTCCTACATGAACAAGTAGATCTGAGCAGCTGACAGCACAGCAGCCGAACTCCGGCTGCTGCAACTTCCACCACTGGAAGTGCTGGGCTAACCTCTGCTAATGCTAACTGCACCAGTGGTATTAGCCTACTGCTGCTTTGCTTTTAGAGAACTTATACTTGATGCCGCTTTGCCTTACTGGCTCGTTAACCCACGGCTGCTTTGTTTCATTGATTATTTTCGGTGAGTGATAAGGACATCAGAGATATATTCTATGGTAAGATGCCAATCACAGTGCGGCCCAATAATAAACCAGTTAGGGCTCACCTGGATAATTCAGCAAGGGAGAAAATCGATGTAGTGATGTATCTTACCACTCTTTTTCTTTTTTCTTTTGTTTGCCACAGCACTTTCTAACTTTTAGCTACTTTCTTTCCCTTCTACTTGGACATTGCTTTTATTTATTTGTTGTAGCTTATCTTTGTTATTGTGTAATTACTTAATGTTAGGCACATTGACTGTATAATATCTGGTCAGGCAGTTTATTCTGTTGGAATTCTAGGCTACTTTATTTTTTACATGTGTGCCGCACAGGCTGTTGCGCCCTTTCAATTTTCTTTCCCGACATTAAATTAAGCCAAAAAACAAACAAACAAACTATACAAAAAAGGTTTAAGCCTGTTTTATTTATTCATTTACTTATTTTACAAGAAGATATGGACCATCTACATTTCAAACGAGCATATCGTGTCAGTCACGGGGAACCTTTCAAACAGCTTAATGAGTGGGATGAGAAAAAAGATTAAAGGAGACGATTGTCCTATCACGATTATCTTATTTGAAGTGAAAAATTAAATTTGTTTAATGGGGTGTTTTTAAGCCCTTTCATCTGGAGCGTAAAAAGATGTAGGATACATTATAATTAGGGGGAAACAACATGATTCGACGATTCGTCGACGAAAGGGAACATCTGACGAATCAGATTTGACTATGAAAATTCTTAGTCAAAGACAGCCCTAATGCATTCATTCCCATTAATAAATATGTAAAACAAATAAATTCATCTCCTACCTTTGAACAAACCCAACAATGGGAAAAAAATAAAGTAATGTTTTGTTGCACTGATTTACTCTCCTAGTTCATTTTCAATTTCTCGATCACATGCTCCACTTCCCTAACCAGCTGAAGACATCTGAAGATCAAACATAGGATAACAGACAGAAAGACGGAAACTGGATCCAAATGCCCTGTGGTGGAAACTGTTTGAAGGGAAGATCCTTCAAAAATAACCAGTTTGTGGAAAAGGTTCCAGCAGTCAAAATGCTGCTTTAGTATCATAGGTGGAAAAAGCCACAGTGTCACAAAAACTACTCACTCTTTAGGGGGTGGGATGAGGGAGTCATGCTGAAGGATCAGGTCTATCCTTAGTGGACGCGTTGCTTTTCCTTTTGTCTTTTTTCCTTTAGCAGGTTCTGGTGCTTCATAGAAAAAAACAAAAAATTAGTTAGACAAAAAATTTCAAATACAGGAATAAAACGTTTTAAAGATGATTTTATAAAGAACAAAAAATAAATAAAATCAGCAAGTTGCTCACAAGTATTTTATCCAGGGACACATTATACATCAACTCTGCAGAAAACAATAAATAACATTTACCCTTTTGTTCGGTTTTCTCTGGCTTTCCAATGTCCACAAAAAACAAACTATCATCTGGCTTCTCAGACAGAAGACCCCTAAAATGCATAAAGATCACTACATGTCATTTTCAAAGCTGCAAACAATTGTCTCAAAACCTTACAAGACAGTTACTTCATACAGCTTCCATGCTTTTAGATAAGTAGTAACAAATGTAGCCAACTTGTTTATTCCGTATTTTTTGTCATTTAACAAATAAGTAAGACCTTCGTAAAAAGGTGATCTTATTCAGCCATTAGGACAGGATTTACAAAAAGCGTCGAATTGTGACGCAACATCACGAGCATGCGCAGAGTCCAATCCACAGAAAGACACCAACAAAGGTTGACCAATCTACTGTGCTCCAAGTTTACTGGACTTTATCATTAAATCAACAAAAATCTGCTGCTTTCAAATGTATTTTTTTTCCACAAAAGATACCGCAATAAACGAGAAAAGATACAGATATATGAAAATCTACAATAGAAGGTTTCCTGAAATTAAGTGACAACTATTGTGTGACAGTCACACAATACAGTCACAACCTATCGAGAGTAACAGGGGGAAAAAAAACAGCCGACATTTACCCACAATTTCAGTTAAACAAGCTGATTGATCTCATACTCACCCAGTGGTCCTCTCCTGATGCCTAATGTCTTCTAAAAAGTCATTGACATCATTTATGTCACTGTGCTTGTTCCAGTTCTTTTTCTTATTTTTGTTGACACGTTTTCTCCGGCTGCTGACAGAGTCTGAAGGGATTAAAGAAGAGTTTAAAGTTAAGAAACCGGGTTGTTTGGCCGCCACGCGTTTCAATCGTCTCGCAGCCATTTTGGAGAGAGAGAGAAGAGGGCGGGGCTTGAAAACACGTGTTTCTTCTTCTCTCATGTCTGAGTGGCTTTGGTGGCGCCACCTACCGGACCTTTGATGTGAAATATGATTAAATGCCTTTGGAAAAAAAACTTATGTAATTTTTTTATTGCATAATATTTCACAAGTTTATGAGAAATATCTTAATTCAAAGCAGAGTCAAATTATTGTGAATATGGGCGGGAATTAGAGCCAATCAAATGTGTAATAAAGTTTGTTTTAATAATTCTGTATTATATCAATAGTAAAATATATACATATTGACACATTTATAGCTGTAAATATATATTGTTTAAAAGATACTAACAATTATTCTCTTGTCTATTACGTAAACAACTAACAACATATCTTGTGGTCTAGATAAAGTTAATTAGATTGGGAAAACAAACTGGCTCTTAAAAAAAAATGCCCCAAACAAACAAAAATGTAGTTAATCATGATTTATAAAAAAATAAAATAAAAAACTTGTTGCACTACAGTGTCCGTCAGCATGACAGCGCAATTCTTTATCATGTTGCAGCATATGTGTAATATGTTTGTCCCAAATGCATGATGGGAAATGTGTTTCCTCTGCTTTCCTATGTTCATGTTCTTCTTTTTTTTCTCCCTTCATTTTATTGCGAGAACAACGCTTTAGTGACTGAAGAGTAAATTCGTATTTTGAAGCCGAAATATTTCACTAAGTTTTCAAAGGTAAGTATCATTATCTGACTAAAACTCCACTCTGTCAATTAATGTCGCATTAGTTTCTCACTTAAATGTTTTTTGCGTTCATTTTCGTTGAAAAAGAAAACGCAGAGCTGTCGAGCTATTATCTGCCTGCTTGGGGAGTGAGGGACCTGAGTGCACTACTGATCCGGTCGAATTTGACTCGGAAATGCGCCTAAAGTGAGGGGCCATCTGACAAAATATTGTTCATCAGATGATCCCTTGACATGTTTAGTACCGTCCTGAAAAATCATATTCCACTTTCATGCAACGGTTTTTATGTCCTTCCGACGTTTTTCCAATCACCCTCTTCGTTTGCTACAACGATTTTCCCTTCCCGTTTACATTCTTCAAGCCAGCGACCAGCCATCATCTATGAATGCCCTCGTTTGCTAACACCGGGCAACCAGCGCGGGCGGGGTTGCCTGGTTTTACTCTAAAATAGCTCATTCTGTGTAAAATAAACAAGACGTGCGCACGACCGGTGGGCCCAATGTAAAGAAACGAACGCACTCAAGTTCAGTGCGCAAGGGCGGGGTTTGGAAAACAAATCGCGTGTTGTGACTGGACGAGCAGTTCAAAACATCCCTCCCCTCGTGAACAGTTAAAGGAATTTGATTGGTTTACCTGATAAAGAGCTTTGGTATAATTGGTCACCTTTGCTGTCCTTTTCCACATAGTTATTACATAAGTTATCTTGAGTATGATAGAAAAAAGGTTTGTTAATGGTTCTTTTTTTCATTATTATTTTAATAACACAAAATAAGTTTTGTTTTTTTTGTCCATGTAAACTTTTCAGCATAAAACTGGAGATAAGGTTATTTTTTCTCTTATTCTCTTCTATACTCTTACTCAAGATGAGACTAACTAATCTGAAGCCAACTTTATTATTTGATTTTAGGTGATCAGAAACAATGGCCCGTACAAAGCAGACTGCTAGGAAGTCCACTGGAGGCAAAGCTCCACGTAAGCAGCTGGCCACAAAGGCGGCTCGTAAGAGCGCACCTTCCACTGGAGGAGTCAAAAAGCCCCATCGCTACAGGTGAGATATTACAAAGTGCGTTGTACTGAGTACAGCAGCCATTGCCATTAATGTATGTATCCATGTCATCTGGCCCCCAGAGTAACACCAATTCCAATTGTTAATAGCGGCATTTAATTTTTAGTAATGTTGTTAGAAAAGTTTTATACAATAAAACATCTTACGAAACGGTTAACATTATTATTTAGTTCAGGATCTCAGATAATTCAAAAGTAAATTGAGAGAAAAGTGCTTTAATCCAGGGATGGAATAGTAATGCATGTCCTCTTTACAAATTTTTTCATGTTAATGTATACTTCTGCTTTTTTCTCCTCATCTCTCCAGGCCTGGTACTGTGGCTCTGCGTGAGATCCGTCGTTATCAGAAGTCTACTGAGCTCCTGATCCGCAAGCTGCCCTTCCAGCGTCTGGTGAGAGAGATCGCCCAGGACTTCAAGACCGATCTGCGTTTCCAGAGTGCGGCCATCGGTGCTCTGCAGGTCTGTATTAAAAGGATGCCACATTTTCTGAGCACATTGTTACCTGTTACCAAGTTTATTAATTCTACCAAATACTTAATGATTTTGTTCTGCCATCTGCAGGAGGCCAGTGAAGCCTACCTGGTGGGTCTGTTTGAGGACACAAACTTGTGCGCCATCCACGCCAAGCGTGTCACCATCATGCCCAAAGACATCCAGCTGGCACGTCGCATCCGTGGAGAGCGCGCTTAAAATGTTTTCTTAGTTATGAAATGCTGTCCTCTTGTTTCTCTCTCCTTCCTCTATACTTAGTAGTTTGGTTTGAGGTTCTATATATCATATGATTGTGATAACCGTAAATGTGTGATCATGTCTTCTTTGGTGCTACCAGTAGCTGATATTCCATAGAGGTATCTTCATGTAACTTTAAAACTTTGAGTCAGAATACACTCATGAATTTCTATTAGTAAGTGCACAAGAATACTTTGTTACCTCGAAGAATAAGGTGTTTTTGCAGGCAAGAAGTGTATGATCTGAAATGGGTATAGGAATTAGCATTAAGGTTGACATTTTCTGAGAATGGACACAATTATTATGAGTTTTGATCTTTTTTAAAAAAAAAAAAAAAATA
Organism: Atherina boyeri; assembly: GCA_029874935.1. Taxonomy (NCBI): domain Eukaryota; kingdom Metazoa; phylum Chordata; class Actinopteri; order Atheriniformes; family Atherinidae; genus Atherina; species Atherina boyeri. The sequence goes on along the minus strand of JAPMNP010640332.1, from coordinate 9,483 downwards.
GAAATTTGTTGTAAAAGTAGTGATTTTGTTGTTTTTTTTGGCTTTACAAAAATAGTGTATTTCTACTGTTATTATTCAGCGTATCAAAATGCAAAAGTTTGATTCTGGTTGTCAATTGGAAATGTCATTGTGCTATGATGACAACTGCATGGTTTGACAGACTACAAGCGGCATATATGTAGCAAACCTGTGTTGATCATTTTTTTATTTTCAACCATGTTATTATGTCCAGGTAAGGTTTTTTTCCTCTCTCAGGTTGATATAACCTATTTTTTTTTTCTACTGTGTTTTTGATTTATGTTTTCAGTAATTTTTAAGAGCAAAATATTTGTACTCTGGAATTCACATTCAAACATAATAAACTGTTTCTTGTGGTTAAAGTCTATATGAGAGCACAGTTGATATTTGGTCAGTGGGGTTAAATCATACGATGATCACCTTAAGGTGGGGGTGGGGGGAAAATCGATTCACATAAGAATCGAGATTCTTTGTTTAACGATTTTGAATCGATTTTCTAAAATTAAAAAATCGATTTCCCCCCCAAAAAAATGTTTTTAAAGTTTAAGTTCACTTTAATATGAAGTATATTTAAGTATGTAGCAGTTTATTTCAGAAAGTCTATATTTTTAATTCATTTTTGTAAAAATTTCCGATGTGGGAAAATTATTTATTTTCAATACTATTTTTCATATCTCTTCTATCTGCAGTCCAAGTTTTGAAAAGAGCTGGACTAATTACAGAGAAGTCTAGAATTACAGTTGTCAAATGGAAAATCGAGAATCGTGAATAATCGAAAATCGGTTGGTAATCGAATGGGGATTTCAATAATCGTAATCGGATCGGAAAATCAGACAGATTAACCACCCCTAGTGCATTGGGTGTGCATGTGTCTGATAAGAGATTAATATCTTTTGGATGACGTGAGGCACAAGCATGACAAAATAGAAATAAATACATACAAAACCAAGGTAAATGCACACTAACTTAAAAATGTTAATAAAGGTGTATATTTATCCATTTTAAAATAAACTTTTGTATTACTAGAGCAGTTCATCTCATAAATACTAAATATTGCTTTTTTATGTTTATGTTTAAATCTAAATGGTAATCACAACTTTTTACATATTAGATTCACAAATTTAGAAAGAAAAAACTTTTTAACATCTTATAATAAATATTACTCCATTGCAGTTTGCTCATCCTTTCATCTTTGATAAGTGGTATTACATATCATCTTTCAAAAACTGCCAAAAGTACAGTTAACATTTATTCCACCTTTTCTAACGTGCATGTACAAGTTAACCAGAAAATAAATAAAAGAGTAAACTATTTTAAAAAGTAGACCACTTCCTAATATTTATTGTACTTTATTGTACTCAAATATGTGAAGCGTGAACTTATCGATACTCTAATAAAACAAGTAAACTAAGTCCAAGACTGGCCAGCGTGTGTCAAACTGTAATAACCGAAATGTGTGAGCACTGTTGCATTGTGGGACACATGATTGACGCGGCGGCCATTTTCCCGCTGGACGCTGCTTCCCATTGTGGATACGAAGAACAAAATAGAGACAGGCGAAACATTGCTGACGAATTCTGCTCACTTTCCTCATCGGTAAGCCTCTTAAAATGAGTCGTTTAGTGTGTTTGAATAAACTTGATATTTTTTAAGTTTCGTTTTTATGTATTAATGGTGATATTTAACTGAAAGGGTGTCATTTTTGTCGTGTGTGTATTTACACACGGTTGTCGGAGCAGCGGTGATACGCTGTCTTCTCCGCAGCCGCTCAGATGAAGGGAAATTCAGTTTCAAATTATGCGCCGGTTCAGCTCGGTTCTACGCAGCCACTGGGGGCTGTTTAGCTCTCCTAGGGGTATCTTTGAGTTCCTTGAAATGTCTTCTGTGTTGTTCTCTTATTTTTGGATTTGTTGGAACAACGGTCATTTGTAAAATTGAAGTTGTTTATGTGCTACTCATATGCTCCTCTGCCCTGAGTCTTTATCCCGTTTGCGCATCAAACCGCCGCCATCACCAGAGCGCGGTGGGCGGGCCTAGCAACAGTGGCAGGCAGCTGTAGAGCCAGCCCACTTTACAGACTCAGTATCTTCATTAGCTGTGAGGTTTTTTCTTTTTTTTACGTTTTGGTCTACCAGCCAATAGTGTCACGATATGTCTTTGATTGATGTTTTCAGGCTGATTGTAATCGGGAATGCCCTCTGTTTACTTTGAGAAAAATAGTTATCAATACGGGCTTTGAATTTGTTTTATAACGTATAATACTATAATCTCTATTCAGTTGTAGNCGTATATGTTTGAAGCTTGTTGATTTGTCCAATTTTTTTTAATCTTAAAGATGTATTCTAGAAACCGTAATAAGAGGGACAACTCTAGCTGTAGTTGTTAAATTATGACATAAAAACTAAAAATACTTTGAAACAACTGTCAATATTGAGAACACAGTTAGAGAATAGGGCCAGTCATTGATTTTGGAAATTTAATGCATTTTTTTTTACTGAAATCAAAACTTAGATTTCTCTGTTTTGATATTTATAAGACTGTTTAAAACCAAAGTGTTGCGTTTTTATGGAGGGATACGTTTAATTTACACCACTTGATAAATTAGAAGCACCACAGGGAAATGGAAAAATAGACTGATGATAATTTCCATTCCATTATCATCATTTCATAATTATTGGAGGTTCAAATCTGTAATTGGAATTATTGCTGAAGAGGTCATGTATTGTTTATGACATGTCATGTACATATGAAACCAGAAATAGTAAATGATTTGCCCTTTCTTTCCTTCAACCGTGTTAGGTGATCTGAAACAATGGCCCGTACCAAGCAGACTGCCCGTAAGTCCACTGGAGGCAAAGCTCCGCGTAAGCAGCTGGCCACAAAAGCTGCTCGTAAGAGCGCACCTTCCACTGGTGGTGTGAAAAAGCCACATCGCTACAGGTGAGACGGACCACATTAGCTGGCAGATTAGAGTTTTCACTAATAATATTTTTCTCTTTGTTAAAGCCAGTATACGTCTATCTGTGGAAAAAAAAGCACAAATTATCAAATATGCATCAAATATTCTTACAAAGCCAGCTGTGGTGTTCTACTTTGTCTAGTTTACTTGATTATTTAATGTAAATTTTAACTGACTACTGTTTCACTAACTGTCTAACACTAACTGTTTCAAAAGTAACTGTCTTGTTTTTAAATTTAATTTTGGATGAAGGCCTGGTACTGTGGCTCTGCGTGAGATTCGTCGTTATCAGAAGTCAACCGAGCTGCTGATCCGCAAGCTGCCCTTCCAGCGTCTGGTGAGAGAGATCGCCCAGGACTTCAAGACAGATCTGCGTTTCCAGAGTGCAGCCATCGGTGCTCTGCAGGTCTGTATTACTTTTATTAAAATATTATCATATTTCATGAGACCCAGTGTGTTTGGATGTTGTCGACATTTTCAAATGTTGCCTCTTTTTTGAGAGAGAGAGAGAGAGAGAATACTGCTCCTGAAAGTGTTTTATATTCATGGGAAAGATATTGTAAAAACTGGATGAAATTTCAATTCAAGATAAAAGCAAAACTTTAAAAAATGTTTATGCAAATTTATAAATGAATCAATACATTCTAAGGGGGGTAACCATAAAACAAAAACTTAGTTCCAAAATACAAACAAAAGTAACAAACAACAAGTAATAAACTATGTTAGGGCAAACTTGCTTAGCATCAGTCTTTATCTGAATCCATAAAGAGTCCAATGGATAGTTCCCCCTCTTTCTTTGCTGTCTTTCAATAGACTAATCGTGGCCTCATAGTGCAGCATCGACCACTGTAACGAGGTTTGTTTTATGATTTGAGCAAACAAGGTTGTTTCAATCGTCATATTCCCCATTAAAAGTGTTTGTTAAACTAATGTTGCGATAAGATATAAAAGACAAAAGGGAACAATTAATGTTTTTAACTGTTGTTACCATTGTTGTCTCCCTGTTCCCCTCTACAGGAGGCCAGTGAGGCCTACCTGGTGGGTCTGTTTGAAGACACCAACCTGTGCGCCATCCACGCCAAGCGTGTCACCATCATGCCCAAAGACATCCAGCTGGCACGTCGTATCCGTGGAGAGCGCGCTTAAATCCGCTTCTTTACTCTTGGTCTTTCTCCTTTTCACCTCATCCAGTCCTTCCTTCACCATCTATCTATCCGTCCCTCTGCTCCTCACCAACCCCCCTTCCCTTACTCCATATTCCCTTGTTTGTAGTGTGTAGAGGAAAACTGATTATATTATAATTAAAGTGTATAGTCGTGTTTTTCTTAGTGCTTTCGGCAGCAGACTTTTAGGGTACTCTCTTTTAGTGCATGTACCAACTCTTTGGTGATGAGACCTCCTCAAGCACACATTTCCTAGTTTGCACTGTTTCTAACTTTGAGGGAGTGGATGATTTGTGGGTCTAATAAAAGAAAAACATGGACTGTAACAATGCAGATTTGGAGGGGACGAAAAGGAGGAGAGGACAGGTATTTTTCTGCTTAGGGGACTGTGGTCTCTGCAGCAGGGTGCTAGAAGAACTTGTCTGCTCCTCTTCTCCTGCTTCTGGTTCTTTGCCAATCTCTGAGATAAGCAGAAGCCGTCCCTGTATGCGTGAGTGTTGGCTCTGATCACCACAGCAAATTGTATACAGTCCATCAACATTGTGCTTATCATATTGGTCATTGCTGTCA
>JAPMNP010640307.1:0-14480 GCA_029874935.1 Atherina boyeri | reverse complement strand
ACAGCAACCAGATTCACCATTCTGCTTGCTTCGATGCTGGACAGGACAAGTTAAAAAAAAAGAAAAAAAAAAAAAAAAGAATAAAATACAGTGTTTAATGAAACCAAGAAAAAAACAACTTACACATTTATCCTCAGAACCAGAAGCAATGAACCGGCCGCAGGGTGAGATGGTTGAAGAGCATGGGTGGCAACGATTCAAATGGTTATCATAGCGGCGCACACACCTGGTGAAGAGAAGGACCCAATGGTGGGATATTTATCAGTTTCATTGATCAATTTTCAATCAAATAATCATACATTTCATTAATAACTTGTGTCGTTAAAACTGTAAACTAAAAATCAGGATTATGTGTGGTTAAAAATAAAATAACTTTTTCGTCGTTTTTTTGTCTCTGTACCAAGGGTGCCAATAAAGACTTCAAAAACAAGAGGTTTGATATAAAAGTAAAAAAGTTTGAAACATATTTCTCATGAATGCAGCCAGTTATTTATTGTAATGACAATTTGGTGAAGATGCAAAATATACAAACTAGAGGGAAAATTATATTCCACTTTTACAATTTATAAACATCTGAAACATCTGAGGACAAGGAGTTGAGCATGACTCAAGTAAAACACAAAGAGGGGGTAGTAAATGATGAAAGGGTCCCTCGTGTAACATGTGTGCTGTCATATTTAGTTTGCAACAGCATGTAATGTCTTTACAATGTGACCAATATGAGCTGGTATGCTGGCACAGCAGTACTTTGACAGGATCTGGTGAGAGCATGTCTTTGACCTTCATATGCTAATGTCATTAAGCTGAAGTAAAAGTAGGTCATATTCACTGGAGACCATAAAGAAAATTGATATACCCAGTACCAGTGAATTTTGACATATGCTGTAAGTGTGGTCAACAAAATAAGTTTATAATATTGAATTGTTAAGACTGTGCCAGATAAGTCATTCAGCTTAATGGCATTTTTGTTTGTTTTGTTGTATTTAAAATAATCATTTTACCTCTTTTTTCCATATTGTTGTCTGTAAAAGCTGATTGTGATATGTTTAGTACATCTTTACAACTTAAAAAAGGCAAGATAATGACTTACAAATTAAAATGGGTCATCATGACCCACGGTTAGAGAAGCCACTCAAACTAGAAGAAACCCCAGATAATAAATACTGTAAGATAAACCATGGTTTTGAGTGTGGAGATGATGGAAAATGACAAAAGCCCTTAGAAGGAGAGATGTTTTTATGTCTGAAAGAATATTTGTTCAAACTCACTTGAATTCAGATACTGAACAATTTTAGCAAACCTGTTTCCAAATCACTGTCCCAACATCTAAACACATATGCAACACAACTAACAGGCTGTCACCATTATGCCCATAAAAATCCCTTTAACAGGTCAGAGTTAACACCAGACTGGTTTTCTGGATCAGAATGTTGATCTTATGTTTTGACTAAAAAAAAAGGAGATGCCGGCATGAGTTCCACAAAGACACACTCTCCGTGTTGCATGAATGATGACTATCTGGAATTTTCCTGATGACTAACACAGACTGCATTAGAGAGTCTGATCCTCCTAAGTGGGAGCCTATGTGGTTACTGAACCCACCTGGGTATTCAGTGTCAGTCATCAAGGTAATCAGTGGGCTAATCATAGCTCATTACTCGCTTCCAGTATAATTCAACATATATAATAGTGTCCGAGCAAATTGTGTGAAAACTTTCTTTTCCTGGTAGTTTTTTTTCCTCTTAAAAAATAGCCTAACATAAATTCTGATGCATTTATCCATATAAACTATTGCTTGGCATGCAACGATCAAATGATAGAAAGTTAACTTAATTTAAGTGGAAGACAACGCTGAACTAAAGAGAAACAGATTACCATCTGTTCTCCATCTTTAGCATCAAAATCTGAATGCATCTAATGCTTGTATGTAAACCCCCTCCCCCCCAAACTGGAGCCATACACACACATACATAATTTTGAAATATAAGTAGTGAGTGAAAGCTGGGACTTTAAATAAATAGATGCAAAACAATCCAGTAGTTCTGGGTATATAATGAAAACAGCACATCATTAATTGTATTGCAAAATTGCGACAATCATCATCAGTGTTTTTGGAAAACAGCTGTCATTAGATAATCTAATTAATAACCTTTTTTTCTTTTAGAAAATTGCAATAATCTAACAAAACTATATTCTGTCATGTTCTGCCTGCCAGTTAAACTTCCATACAACTTAAAAAGATGAAAACGCCTCAAGTTTGATTTCCATTACGTTTCCTCCCGTCAGATTTAACAGTAGTTAAAAGTAGAAATAAATAACATTATCTTCATGCTGCTGAATGTTTCCTGGAAGTTCATTCAATAATTTGAAGGATCGCTGTAGAAAACAAACTCACAAAAAATATAATTTTCTTCTCAAATCCCTCTTTTGCCACCTGTGTATGAGGAAAATGGAATTTTCTTTGCAATGATTAAACGGCATTTAAAAAACGCATCAGCAATAAAACTGACTTGACTACTTCCATTAGTTGCAAAGCTCACATAAAAAGAAGGAGATTAATGTTGGGTTGCTGTAACTCTTTTTGTGGTTAGTTCTAGGTACTAGGAAAATCTAACTGAAACCACAGACAAAAAGGCTTTTTGTTTCATATATCCATATCTTTGACCTCAGAGGAACTGCAGCTGCTGAGGGATACAAAAAGAATACAACTTTTAGAAAGAGAAGTTGACCTAGAAACGAGGCACAAATATTTATCAGATAGCAATAAGGTTCTGACGGAGTCTGGGGTGAGGAGATTAATATGGAAGCAGTCTCAGACATGAAAGAATGCAATACTCAATAATGTCTTCTGTTGGGCCAAAAGAACATTCTGAGATCCAAAATAGGTCTAAATGAATTATCTATCTTATGAAGACATCTGCAAATAAGGATCATATAAAAACAGCGTCAGCTTTATACTTTGGAATTTGAGCAACTGCCAATCCAGTCATCAGGAGAGGAATGTTTGTATTAGAAAAATGATCATGTAATAAGAAAATATAATAAGGTCATTCTGTACTTTTAAGAATTTCAGTTTAATGCTAAAAAAAACAAAGAGGAACTCTCTCCTCCTTAGAAATGTCATTGCTCAAAATATTAGGCAGATTTGATGAACAACCCAATATCTAGAGACAGGCACATTATGCAGATTCCTGAGGCCCTCATTGCCCTGTAGCACCAAGGAGAAAACACATCTGACAACTTTTTTTCTGTTCCAGCCCAGAGCACTTTACGACACTGTATCACAGACCAACAACTGGATATAAACACACTCATGGTTGATTCAGCAAGGAAACCCAAAAGGACATTATGGGTATAAGTTAGGAAAGGAAAAAGAGAGCAAGACAAGAGCTAACATAGGCTTGGCAGGGGAAAAGAAAGGATGCTACGTGGATGCTGAACCTGCCTGCATTGGTGGGCACCAAAGCCCAAAAAATCTTCTGAAGTTCAGTAGTGCCACTTTTAAGTGTAGTCTTATACAGTATCTCTATACAAATAATTAGATATTTAAGTCTTGACTTTCTTATTTCTTTATACAAACATTAGATTACGAAGGTCCCAAATCTTCACACCATCCGTGACTGCACTGGTGAGAAAGAGGTTGTAGGAATCTGGAGCCTGTGTGCTGAATATGGAGCCCTGTAAAACATGCACAATAAACAAAGTTTTTCAAATCAGTTTTTATACTATTAGAACCATCCATCAAATAAGGTTAGGACATCATATAGGTGCTAGCACCGGCCCATTTTTGGCTGACTGGTCCATTTTACGGCCATCCCACCGGGAAAATGCCCTGTAAGCTACTTTAAATGTTTAAACAGAACAAATGTTATCGTTTTTGAAAGAGGATGCTTATTTTGAATCTAAAGTCAGTGCCATAATTTAAAAAGTTTGGACATAAAGGATTTTGCCTCACCATGTGCAGAATGTGGCTTGGTTTTGTTTTCCTGAAATCATCAAAGCCTTCTCTGGTTGTTATCTGAATAGCAGCATACAAATGTATGTTGCTCTAAATCCTGCATATATTGTTGAGCAATAATGGTAAAAAATTGGCAGTGGGAACTAATACACCCCAACTGATACATTTTAACTTTGAGCTGACACAAACTGGCTGTTCCTTCACTTCTTTAATCTGGTGCAGCATATATCATAACACATTAAAGGAATATTCTACATTTGATCAGAGTTTTCCATTTCATCTCAGTCAATATTAAATGATCTCAGGTCAGGTGACAGTGTCTGTAGGTCTTTTTAATATATTGTTGTAGTTATAGTAGGGTTCCTATATTCAACTCCTACTTCAACACACCTGAATTTAATCAATGTGTTCTTGGTCAGAACTTGACAACAAGCTGGTGGATCCATTTCATAAGGATCAGGTGTGTTGGAGCAAGGAAGCATTTAAAACCTGCAGGTTAGTGGCCCTCAAGAACTGGAGTTAAATAGCCTTGAGTTATAGTATTTGTGAATGCTGCATCAATTTCCTTCACTGACAATGACTTTTACAGTATGGCTGAGCCCATGCAGTTTTATCCATGACATATTTTAAATGCAGTTTTCAATTATTTGTGTTAGTTTTTATCCTTGTCCTTTTAGAACAAACATTTCTTCAGATTCTCGGTTTATCATAATCTAATTATCTCATGGGGAAGTAACAAATACTATAACATTGTTTATATAACATTATACAGTAATCATTATTAGCATGAATATGTGAGGCTTCTCTTGCGATAACAAACTTCTTGCAGTCTTGTTTGCATTGATTGTGTATTTACATTTTACAATGTGTGTCACCTCTTAAAGAGACAGAACTGTATTCCATAACCTTTATTTTATTTACAACCAGATGAGTCAATTGAGAACCTGTTCTCATTTACAATGACAACCTGGCAGGTAGTTTTACAGACTATGATCATGATGACATTTAAAAGAATGTAATCAAATTTAGGCAGCAAAAAAAAAAAAAAGTAATGGAATGGAAGCAAAATCTTTGTGTTTTTTTTCCATCTTTTATGTACCACGCTAAGATAGGCTCCAACTACAAATGTCGAGTTTCCACTTAATGTCTACACATAAATTCCATATATGTCTTCCAAACCAAGTTATCAGATAATTTAGTTAAATGTATGAGTGAGACGGAGAGTATGGGGGTGGGGGTGTTTTTTGTTTAGATTTCCATAAAGAGTGTGAGAATGGGAGTCTGAGAGGGCATTTCCAGTTCCATTTTCCGAGAAGTCCTCTGGTCTGATGAGTTCCAGGTGAATTTTTCAGAGAAGACAATGGAAATTTCAAGTAGGACAAGCTGCTTCTCAGGCAGCAGTTCCTGATGTTTGGACCGCCTCGGGGCGACAAAGCAAGAAGGGGAGGGACGTGTGATGTTATGTGTGCAGTGTCCAGGCAGGGGCAATCCCTCTGATCCACTGCTACTAACCCTACAGCATCCAAAGGCCCTCGGGCACTTAGACAGGGAACACCTCATTGACGAACTAGCCAAGCTGAAACAACACACCACAGGCTTTCCACTGTGTATAGCACACAAAAGCTGACGTGACAAAGAACAGGCACATCTGGGCAAACGTAGCGTAGTCAGCTGTGTACAAGAGTGAATCGCAGCTGAATGGGTTAATGCATTTAATCCACGCCAGTAGCGGCAGTGTATCCAACTAATCCGGGCTGGCTCAAGCATAAACTTTGCAGAGGTAAACACACAGAAGTCAAGGGTCACTGAGTGCAAGCTTTCCTCCCAAACAAATCCGCACTTCTTTGTATTCCAAAAAACTTACATAAGGATCTATGATGGATCATCATTTCCATACTTTTTATAATGAAAAATTTTTTTTTTGTTGCTTTTACAAAGCAGCATAATGTCCAGATGACGATATATAAAGAAACCAGACCTTAATTTCACTGTAAATTGTAATGCAATAGAACTCTGATATCCAGGCTTGAATGCAGATTCTTATAGTTTCATGCTGAATTCTGCAGTAGCCTTCATGACACTATGATGGCTGTGGAAACACATTTGAGATTTCATTTTGTTAGACAACAGCAAACTGGGTCCATGTTGGCTCAAGACTGAAACTGGAGTATGGCCACATGAACCAAAACTGCATCATGGAACAGCATCACTCCAAGATCATCATCAAGTATGACAGGCCTCCTGCCATCACCTATGCCAGTCTTAATCCTGGTGCAGCAGGGACTTACATCTAAAGATGAATGATAGTGATGATGACACAACCTGTCTGGCTCTTATGGAAACTTTTGAAAAACAAAGACATTTTTAAAACCATGACCTCTTTCATTTAAATCACAAACCAGTACTTTTATCCCTTCAAAACAATCTGCCTTGTGTAACTTGCAAACATCCATCGATGTCTTATGTAAGTTTGTCGTCTGCCAAATAGTAGACCTTTCAAGAGTAAGGTGGAAGATGAGGCTCTTACTACTGGTTTATGCCAAGGCAAGCAAGTTCTTTGCTCTGTGGTTAAAGTTTGGTAGTCAATCAGACTTCCAAAAGGTTAGATGTTTTCCTAACTTTCAAGCACATTCCAGATGAGAAAATCTCACAAGCTGATATTTACCGATCTTTACATTCAGTCATTCATTTATCCATTCATTCATTTTCTGTACCGGTTATCCAATTCAGGGTCGTGTGGGGATGGAGCCTATCCCAGTTCATCTTTACATTATTCTAAATAAAAGTAATGTTTTCAGAAGGATGTATGGTCCAAGCAGAGCTCTTACAGCAAAAATTATAATACCAGTCAAACTGGTATTAGATCATTTTACATTCACTAACTCCAATCTTTAGTTACAATCCCGATAGTAAAAACATCTATTTTGGATCCCTCACTGAAAACGTGGTCTCATGTTGTCCTCACATTAATTTGTGTGGTTTGATGATTTTTCCTGTGGTTATCTCACAGTGAGTGACATTTAGCTTTAACTCCACCAGACATCACTAATCCTATCATGTGCATCTTTGGACTGTGGAAGGATGGCACCAGCACCTCGAAAAAGCCCCTGCAAGGACTGCTAGAACTTGTCAGCTGACATTTCTAATTTGCTGGTCAGGAACAGTGACCAACACAGAAACACCACATTACCCTAAGTTCAAATCTAAAGAATTATCTTGCTTATGTTGGCTGCAACAACATAAGCAAGATAATTGTTTCAACACTTTTCTTTCACCTTTCCTAAATGTTTAGTTGTTAACAGATAGGTTAACAATGAATTCCTGTAAAAAATGGTTTATAGTACAACACTGTAAAACAACAATATAACAAAAAAAGATACTGTTCATATTTCACCTGTTTACATTTTATATTATTATTCTTGGTGTATGGTTTTTCATTGATGTCATGCCATTGTGTAAATATAACAAAGATTCTAAAATATATGCATTATGTTTTTAAATTGAAATAATACATAAATGATGTATCATCAAAGAACATTTAAATAGACTCACCTTGTTCTGTGTGATGCAGTGGATGGCTCTGCTGTGGGCATCAGGAACCACTGAGGCAACTGCACCTTTGTTCATGTCCATTACTTGAATGGACCGATCTGAACCACACACCAGGACAATGTCTGAGAAAAGCTGTTAAGAGTAGTTACATGGACTTTATTTTCATTTTCTATGACCATTCATGTCTAAAAAACAGTGCTTTGAAGTAAAAACGATAAACATACATTGACTTTACCCTGTTGTAGAACTATAACACTGTGGTGCTCACAAAATAGCAAAATTTCTCAATTTGCCTCAGGAGTGACAGGTTAAAAAACTTAGAAGTTTTTAATTGTTTTTCAATATTCAGATTTTGTACAACAACTTGTTCAAAATGAAAATGGTAACACAAACAATTCTATCTATTTAGTCTAATTCTATGTTTTTGCAATATCCATAGTTGCCCTCTTTTTAATAACATCTTAATCAATACAACACCCCCAGATCTGAGAGAAAAAAAAATCACACTAAACCTATATGTACAAGAAAACCTATTTGTGTTGTCACTGCAAATGCATTTTCACCTAATTTTTACTTGGAAAGCAAATTGCTCCTAAATCATTCTTGACAGGATCTAACCCAACACAACTCTGTTTTGTGGTTTTATTGGAAAATAAATGCACTGTAAACTCTAACAAGGGGCTGGAATGCAGACATTCCAAAAGAATTAAAGACACCTAAATGCTTTACGGGTAAAATCGGCAGTGGAAGTCCTGAGGCAACATGTTAAGACTTTATGAGATTGTTGTGGTTTACATGGAAGTTTTCGAGCCAGATGCTCCAAGCAAAAATGACAGCCTCCCTTTGTTAGCAGCGGTGCAGTCCTGTCTACCACTTTCTGCAGTAAGAATTTTAACAACATGAAAAAGGATACAAGACAGGAAATCATTGATGGCAGACAAGGCAGTGATGTCTTTGGATGATGTTGTTAGGCATCTAGTTGGTTTGATGACACTCCGTTGCTGATATCTAAGATGAGCAGTTAAACAGTTGCATTACTTTCCAAAACAATAAATATTTGAAGAAAATGTTAACATAATGACAACAGTCATTAAACAAAATTTAGTAAAAAGGCTTTGCTGCTTGTTTACAGTTCAAGCAGTTCAACCCAGAAAACGCAACACACAGTGATAAGAGGTTAAACATGAATAAGCAACATGCACTGTTACATGTCCTTTATTTGGATTTCCCTTGCCTCCAGAACAAGTCCTGACAGTTTCAGCACACAGCTGAAGAATTTGGTTTTTAAGAAGTGTCAGCAGCAGTTGTGGTCGCAGCTAAATAAACACTTTTTTTTTAGTAACAAAGACAGGAAGTTACAAATGTTTTGAAACTGGTCAATCTTCTATCCTTTTTCTAGCTAATCATATTTGTTATTATTATAATAACTGATTATAAAAAAGTGGCAGATGACTAATTTGAAAAATTGGATGACACATGATTTGAAGCTTTATCCCATATCAGAAACATTCATAACACTTGATCTCCCTGCTTTGACAAAGGTTATCTGACGTGGCAAAAAAGTAATATCTAACTTGACACAATACATCAAGATATGTCCAAAGATATGTCCACTCAAACTCCAATGGGGATACTATACATAAAACACACAAGCAAAAATGTTGCTCCCCTAAAAGACAGCTTTACTAGCTGAACAACACTTTTATATATTTTTCAAGAGAATTATTACTAGAAATTACCTTTTTATGTCATCACGGTTGCTGTCCACATTATATAGGTACAGGTATAGAGACGATCCAGATGCAAGGAGGACAAATTTGTCAAGGTAGTAAAACTGAGCGCCCCGGATAGGTTTGGAGAACATATTGTCACCCTGATGGAAAGACAAAAGATTTTTTTTTTTAACTAAATATCTGAAAACATTTAAGACATTGGTGGCTTGAACTATAATCTATTAAATACATAATTATATTAAATGTATTAAAAAGAAAATATTCAAAATCGAATTAATTAATATTTTCTTCTTTTCTTAAATGATAGATAATATTGCTTAAATTGAAAATGATATTCAACTATTTTGAGTTTACTTCCATAAACTTTGAGCATGTGGGCATTCAGGGTTAACCATATAAATTTGATGTGGGTCTAACCTTTTTTTTTTCTTTATTCCTGATACGGTTTTAGAACCAAGCTTTCAATGTTTTGCATCTTCATAAATCATTTTGAAGCTTTTATACCAAGCAAAAGAGTCACTCCAAGAAAAACTGTCCAAAAAGGATGGAGTTAACCCAGATAAAGGCTCATCATTAAAAACACTTAGTTCTTCCTGACTCAGAATAAAGCAAAGCTGAAATACATATGTTTTTGCATTCACATATCTACCGAATGTGTGACATGTAATACTTTACAGTGACAGCAAATAAAAAAACAATAACAATGCAAAAAAAACAAAAACATTTTGTAGGCATTTCAGAGAATATCTCTCTAAAGTTTTAAAGAATAACAGATTAAAGCTGGTTTACATCAACATAGCTGTTTTCTCTCTGAAAAGACTTTGATTTGTTGTCAGGTGTTTTTTTTCTTTCTTTTTTTACAACACAGAGCTGTCATGGACAGATCCAGCCAAGTTAAACACAATTTCCTTTACTCTAGATCAGATATGGGAAAAAACTATTTTTAGGGCCTTCCTTTTATTTTTCTCACTTATGTCCAATTAAATATGATACCCAATGATGTAATGAGGGGATGCATATTATCAGTCCAGCAGATGTTACTAATGACAAGATTTAGCTGAACCAAGGAGCATGCAGAATAATCAAACTAATATCTCATTTTGTCATTTTTGTTTTATCTATTAATTCAGTGAGGTTTTTAATTTATTTCTATTCCAAAACAGAAACAATAACAAAAGACTGTAATTACAAAAGACTATGACTGAGTTACTAATGCAAAATACAAAAAAGAAAATATATGATTTCTGTATCTCTATTCTGGTATCTTTAAATTGTTTCAAGAATATAATCAATCCATTCTATTATCCTAAATACTCTCTAGAATGATTGAAGACGATCCCTTGAGTCAACCTTCACATTTTTTTTGTATATTTAGATGTTCTTTCCCACCAGCGATAACATTCCCAGCTTGACTTAAAACACCTGAGCATGTGCCCATTGTTAAGGTGCTGAGAAGTGCCTCATCATTGTTAACATCCAGCTGATTCATTCTTAAAACATTACATAACTTACAACAAAGGCTTCATAAAAAAGAATACTTTACTATATAAAAATATGGTGAGTGCAGCTATATTTTTCTAAAGGCAGACACAAAGGTTTTTTTTTTCTACATTGGAAACTCTTTGAAATCTTTCCAGCAGTCACGTCCATCTTTGAAAAACATAGCAGCAAGTGTCTACAGTTTTTCTGTTTTACTTCTGTATCAATTTGAGTTTGTATACTCTCAGAATGAAGGGATGTTTGCAATGTGATGTCATACGTACATGCTGGTCCTAATTTTACTATTCTCTATAGTTAGGATTTAGACTTGTAGAGGCTCAAAGTTGGGGAAGTAGCAATGGGGGCAAAGACACTGAAATGCTGACGGTAATGCTCATAAATAAATACAAAGACAACAAAACAAAAAAAGCCCTTGGAAATGCACAGGGCCTTTTACCAAAACTGCAGCAGGGTCGGAGCTGCAATTGGTCCAAATCCGTAGTGACAAGTCTTCTGATGCACTCAGCCACCACTGTCTGCTGAGGCTCCAGCTCACACTGCTCACTGGTTTGTCATGCCCTACGTACAAACAGAGAAGCTTGAAATAAAACTGGTAATACAATGTGGGCCGCAACATTTACTTTTATGGTATTGTTCAGTGAGCCAGGGAGGCTGAGGAAAGGAGGCTCACGGTGACCTACACGTCACCTCAGCTTCTGTTCTTTTATCTCTACTGCCCCCTAATGGTTACCATGTTCATGCTGCTGAATTTGGGTTGTGAACTTCAGACAAATGTTTTAAGTAGAAGGCCATATTTTCTCTGCCAGTTGGTGTTTACTGTGTACCACAACTGACAAAGACCAATAAGTATAGCAATTTTTTTTTTAAATTGTGTAGAATTGCAACACCAAGATATTATTTCTAACCTTTTTTTTTTCTTACAAATCTATTTGATTGTTTTAGAAAAACACAAGGTGGACCAATTTTCTGCTTTGGATTATAATTAGCCACAGCTTCTTGGTGATTGAGTTTCATTAAAAATGTTTATGGTGACACCTGGGTATGTAATCTTTCTTTAGCCATGGATCAATTTCAAGTAAATGGAGGTAAATCAGACAAGCCTGATAAAGGCAGCAATGAAATCAAACTGAGGATGATTTTCCTTCTTGTAACATTCCCTTTTCTCTTAAAAACATCATGGGTATGGTCTTAAACTTGATTAACTCATGAACAGAATGTGCAAGGAATCAATAAATAAAGCACATCATAATATAATGAATACAACAAATTACAATTTCCATAACATTATTCAAAAGCAATGTTGACAAAAAAGTAACAAAAGAGAAAACAGTCAGACAAATTGTACAGCAGAGGCATGAGTCCTCATGTCGCACCTATGAAGACAGTTGGACTGCCGGTTAGAGATGACTTGTACAATAACAAGGAACTGTCTCCAAGACCACACAGGATTTGTTTTCCATCACCTGGCGAGAAAAAGGAAACATAGAAATGTTCTGTTAGGATATTTCCATTAGATTTATTCCTACCAAAATTAGGAATGCTGCTTTTAAACATAACAGTAAGGTATTTTGCCTACAGCAGACCATTTGACCTTAAACAGTACAGTAACATGTTGTAAATAATAAGTAATACATTATTGTTTCACCTTAATTCACTCAATTCAGACAAGGGTGGGTATGAGTAGTAGAAACAGTGAGTGTCCACGATACTTTGATAATGGTATTTTTTTGTATGCAATGTCAGGGCAGTTCATAGCCCAGTAAAAAAAAGTTGAGATGATGTATACAATGTCAATAATAACAGAATACAATGAGTTGCAGACACAACAGAACACAGAAAACATATAAAGTGTTGGAGATGACATTTTTTACTATATAAAAAATAGCCCTTCTTGACTTTGATGGTACCATGTCTATGAAAAAAACTTGGAATGGGGTCCACAAAAGGTTGGAAAAATAAATAATAACAGCAAGAAACAACTGGAGAAACAAGTTGCAGCTAACTAAGTCAATTGAGAAATCATTATAAGTCTGTAACATGTGTAGCTGTAAAAAGAGCATCTTAGAGAGGCAGGGTCTGTCAAAAGTAAAGATGGGCTGAAATTCTGCGATAAAGAAAAAACAGCCTTTTCTCATTTTGGAGCAATGTTCCTCAATTTAAAGTTGTGAACACATTGAATATTATTTCCAATACAATAAATCATCATAAGGCTCTGAGCATTTTCAGACATCTCTGTACACAAGGACACAGCTGAAAATCAATATTGGACACGTGTTCTTTAAGCTCTCAGGTGTCACTGCATTATAAATGGATACGGTTCTGTCATGGTAGTCACTGCATAGGCTCAGGAATACTTGCAAAAATAATTTACTGCGTAAAGCTCATGTACCAGCTCTGTTATGCCATTACAAAGTGCAGGTTAAGGCTCTATTATGTAAAGAGGAAGCCATCTGTAAACATAACTCAGAAACACTGCTGGCTTCTCTTAAATTGTTTTTTAAAATTATGGCTGCAGCATCTACAGGAGTAAAGAGGAGAGGGGCCATCTGGCTTGCGATAAGAACTCAGTTAAAAAGTCTGCAAATAAGCTAATATTTTTCCTGAAACTGTCAAATGTTTCTAGGGTGGGTTCTGTATTTCAACAGTATTTTCTGATTGTTTCTTTTTTCTATTGTTTATTAGAAGCAAACCTCAACTCAAGTTATATTTTAAAAGTGTGTCCTCACGTCTTTTTAGAAAAGAATAATAAAATGATGAAATAGCAAATGCTTGGCAAAAAAAGTGATCATATTTCTCACCTGAATATTGAAGGCATGAGACTTGTTTGTTGCTGATGCTAAGATCCACATGTGGAATAGTTGGTGCTGTGCTATCTGCTGGATAATTGCTGTGGAGTAAACCTCTAAATGACAAATACATGGTTGATGTTTAAATGACTGAAACACATTCTGAAAGTAGTGATATTAAGATGGACTGCTTACGCATTCTTAGTAATCTTTTTAGAGGAAGAATTCTTCTCAACATTTGTTTTTGGTGAAAACATTATCCTCCTACAAGTAAAAACAAACATATATAGAGAAAACCCTGGTTTAAAAGAAACAAAATAGATGAACTGGCACATTCACAATACATGTATCAAACCACATTTTAAATGCATTCAAAAGACTCTCACTCATAGACGGTTAAGAAATGATAGAGAGCATTTTGTGGATATGAATATGACACATTTTAGTATGGTCTGCATTGGGAAACACTCAAGTGATAACATAAATGCAGTGTTCCACCTATTGGATTGCTGCCTTTGAAAGGAGACATATACAATATATAAAGAAGTACGATAAAGTCAAGTTTATTTTTTCCTAAATAAGTCCTTTAAATTCACTCTTAACTTTTGAACATATATTAAATTTTCTTTAGCATACTGTACCTTGGGGCACTGGTGTATCCAGATGACCTCACTTTTGAATGAAAAACCAGAGGCTGTTCCTTAATTCCTCCTTTGTACAAAAGATAACAAACTCAATGAGACACTGACTGACAAACACAAATACGTATAATTGTATACACTGTATGATTTACAATATGTATGTAAAAACAAGGTTAATCAGAGTGAAGAGACATAACCCATTTACAGTTGAGTAGATGTTGAAATAATACCATGAGTTAAAGGTACCATATGTAAGATTCTGGCCAAAACTGGTACTGCAATCATGTGAAACCGTGGCCTATGTAAGAAA
>JAPMNP010640294.1:0-13094 GCA_029874935.1 Atherina boyeri | reverse complement strand
ACTTCTGTGTATATTTTTGTTGACCTGTTTTGGCCATTTTTTTAGCAATTTCTTACATAGGCTACGGCTTCACATGGTAGCAGTACCAGTTTCAGCCAGAATCTTATGTCTCCTTTAACTTTTTAGTATCGTACAACCTTTCCAGTTTTGTGGTAAACCATATGATTCAGATCTAAACCAAATTGGGTTTTCCCTTTTTCAAAGCTCCACCTTTCATGAAATTCAGTCTGGTACTTACACAACCAGGTGGATAGACCAATAGTACTAAGGTGTTACTAAAATATTTTAGAAAAAAATGCGTTTTAGATAGTTGCCTGAACATATACATGAATTTTAATGGGTACTTTTCTGTTTTGTATTGACTGGACTACTGTTTAGATGCAGCTCCAAGTAAATCGGTTTGTCTGTGTCACTCTACAGATCTACCCTGATGAGGGACACTTCCTCCACAGTGAGGGTACACAGCAGCATTTGAGTCAATCTCTAGTCAACTTCTTCGAGGAGTGTTTCAGGGAGCCAGAAGTGCTGACAGATGACCAGCAGGAAGACAATGAGGACGAGAGTTAAACTCTGAGCAGCCAGAGCCAGCTACTTTACCACAGCACAATATGCAACAAATGTTTAATCCAAAAACTCCACACCACCTGCAGTCCAATCTGAGTTTTACTCTAATCTGAAGCACCTGCATGTGCAAACAGGGCCTCCGCCTACTGCCCCCTCCCCTCCCCTCATTCTGGCTGCTGTGAAGGAAACCAGTCAGATGGAGGTTGAACAAAATTCAGACATGAACGGTCTTATCCCTCTCTAAAGAAATGGAGTAGTATTCCCTCTGGTGGACAAATAGAGGATCAACATATTACCATTTAGCAACTCGCCTCAGTCCCCAACAGGCACATTTTAAACAAGCGTTCTGCAGCACAAAGTATCCCCATTTGAAGATAAGCTCGTTATGTTGACTATTTAAACTAGTAAAAGGCTGCCAGTTTCTGATAACCTTGCCAACTAACTTACTGATTATTGTGTTTATGAGTATGATTATTGCTACTTCTTTCTCAGAATCTCCGTTCAATGTCTTACAATTGTAATATGTGTGAGTGGATGTCTGGCTGCATCAGTCCTTATGGTTGCTTTATAGAGAAAAAAAGGCACAACGTTTAACTTGTGTTGCACACAGTCTTAAAAAGGAATAAATATTTTCTTTGTTCTCAAATACCTAATTTGATGTCTTGTTGGTTTAGTCACTGTGCCTTACTGTGGGTGAAATGTTTTTACTAGGAGCCCACATGACACTGGAAATGAACAAAAATGGATGACAATTGTCTCAACCAAGAAATAGAGATGGGTGATCTTGTAATAAAAAGGTAAGAGCAACTTTGGTTAAGAGCTAAATATGAAATTAAAAGAGGAGACATCTATTTGAATGAAGGTGGTATAATACTGACCCACAAATGTAAACAACATTTAGTTTGCAGTTTCTATATAATTCACCAACTCTTTTGGCAACTATGATTATTTTTCATTATTTGGTCAATTTCTTTGCATTGTGTGTTACTGGCTCTTCTTCACTTCATTTCTGTTTGTATTGTCAGTGGTTTGTGGTCAGCAGGTGTACAAAGTGTATAAAAACTGACATTGTTTAAGTCTTATGTTATATGTGCAACTTGTATATAAAGCATTTTGACATGTATTCTTTGTCCACTTTCCTCGTGTCCTTGTGGTTAACCAGCATAGTGTGGTATGTGGCAACATTTTATCCAATGCATCAGAGGAAGTACACAGAGGTTCAAGGGCCATTTACATTTTAACATCCGAATACCTACAGAAAAGCACTTTTCTTAGAATAAATTAGATAAAAAAAAAAGTAGTTTTGAAGATACTCTTGAAAGTTTTCATAGTCACAAAAAATTACTATAAAATATTGCTATACTATAAATATAGTGAGCGGTGCCAAACCAGTCAGAGCAGACTGCTTTGTCAGAGGGGGGATGGTTACCCCTCCCCAGCATGTGTTTGGAAATTGTGGAAGCAAATGGCAACCACAAATAATGTGGGGTCCCAGGAGTCCCAGTAAGCCACAAAGGTAACACATCGAACACAGCTGCTTTGACGTTAAGTATTACTAACTTAAATATAACGATCACTGACTTGAATTAACAACGCAGATATGTTTAGTTTGACATGCACATCATAGTTACAAGTCATCGCCACTGAATAACCTATATTTAGTACATTTGTTATAAAGCATTTACTTTAGGAATCCAGAATTTGAAGTTACACTGTTCAAATTTAGCTTTTTTCTAAAATTGTAAACTTAAAATACCAATAAGGACTTGGTATCTAGACACAAACAGATGGCTCCAAAAGTGACATTTAAAAGCCTGCATGATTCAGTTCTCAAGGAAAATTAACCATAATTCTGATTAAATATACCAAATAGGCGAGCAATGACTAAAAAAAAAACCCAAAAAAAAACCAGATAGCTGCCATTGACAAAATTTATTTTCAGTGTTTCAGGAGTCTGTGCACACCCTTCACAATCAGAGGAACACTGCATTGATACAAATTATCCATCTCAATGACGTGTCCTCCTCCTACAACAAACCTTTCCACAGAGAAGTACCAAACTGCCCACAACACCCATTCAGGCCTCATGAGCATAATTATCATTATCATCTCTCACAATACTGTACTTAATCCTGCAATATGATGGAAATGCAAAGTAAAGCAGCTAAAACATGGCATTTTATGTACATTTAAATTACTTATCTTACAATGAATATTTAAAATTCAAGTTCTGTTAAAACCAGGAGATGAAAAACAAGATGATAAAGATGTATAAAACATATTAAGACCAGAGTGGAATGCCTTAAGAATGGAAGCTCGGCATTTTCATTACCTGTCAAATGACTTGAGTCAACGATAAAAATGTCATTCACAGTAACATCTTCTTGTGTCTCAACAAAGACAGTATGGCACCCATAACAATTAATTGTGAGGCACTTTCTTCTGTAAAGAAACATTATTTCCTGATCGATTACCATCCTTCTTCCAACTTTTCATTTCAGTCCACTGACTGATGAGTGAACGACAAACACCAAAACACAGCTTTATGTTTGCATCAGAGGGATGTTGTTCACTGCTTTTTGAACCACACAGCAGGGATGAATACAAACTATATTTCCATTTGCATAAGTCCAGTGTCTCCTCATCATTTTTGTACCTTTGGAAAGGCCCCTTTGACAGCAGAAAGCTTGTAGGCAGTCACACACAGGCTGTACCAAAAACACAATTCAAGTACACAGAAAAATAGGGCTATGTACACTTTAGAATGAAACACAAGCATGTAAAGCTTTAAGTCAGTATTACAGCAAGCATGTCTGTACATTCTTCATTTGGTAACCGACAGCCTCACTGACATTGAACATTATAACTTCCTTTACACAAAAATAGTTCCTCTGCAATACTAAAAATTTGTATCACTTGTCTTTTCTTTGACTACTTCCTATTCATTCTAAGTCAGGTCATCCTTTAAGCCACTTCGCTAAACCACAGAACAATCTCAACTTGAGTGTTTACACTTCCTCGAACGTACTTCACAAGCTCATTGTCTCATGTGCATTGTCTCTGTTATACTTTCCAGCATAACAGGGATTTGTATCGGAAGGGAGGAACTCCCGAGTCATTATAAAAAAAAGAAAATTAAAGATACGAACAACATTTTGTTTCATGCCTTAAATGTGAGCAAGATCAACCATCCCTGTGTGCGGAATATCTCTTTTCACAAGCACACACATACGATTAACAGACACACGTCAGACAATTTTTTGTAAACATGCTCATTCACTTACATAGTTCACACAGACGATATACTGACAGACTCCAAATTAGTTACACATCTCAAAAGAATGAGAGCACATAGTCATACACACACCTCTCACAGGTACTGATAGAAGCGTGAGTGGACAACCTGGGAACTGGTGAGTTTATGTGGGTGAGCGGTGGCAGAAAGGCTCAGATTTCTACTCTGGGGGACTTCCCCATTAGACGTCTCAGTCGGACGACGTGGGGGATCGGAAGAGGCCGAGGCTCCGGGGGTCTGGGAGTTTGTGTTGCAAAGACCCCCCTGCTGTTCGGAGAGGTCCAGGCTGACCTCAGGATTGCTGGTGCGGTGGCGCTCACGGGCAATCCAGTCACCAATGGAGAAGTCCTGAGAGGTACACTTAGGTTTCAGCCGGTCCACAGCTGACAGCTCTGATCGCGAGCCGGAGCCAATGCCGACCTGCTGCGACCAGTCTCCTAAAACAGACAGCTCTGCAAAGTCTCTCTGTCCACCCATTGTGTGCCTGCGCCTGATGTTCTTCTTCTTACTGCGGCCCTCCGGGGACCGACTCCTCTGGCTGCCCACACCAAACATGTCGTCCACAGACATTCGAAGACGTACCTTCAGTCGATCAGTGATCTTCAGCTTCCACGCAGGCTCCGTTTTATCCAGCTCGCTCCGGGATGAAGAGCTGAGGCTTCCGGTGGAACGGCCTTTCGCCGAGCCTAAAACACGGGCCGGTCTGTTGGGATCTTTTTCACCACGAGCTCCATCCAGTGAGGACTCGCTGTCAGTCTTCTGCTGGGAAGCCTTCTTTCTGGAAAGCGTATCACACTCAATGAGTCTGTGAGAGGGGAGGGGTCGAGGAACTTCCTGCATGTCTTGCTGATCTGCTTTCCCAACAGTAAACACTGACAGGTCACTCTCACTGTCTGTCTCCATCGGTCTTCCTTCGCTGATAAGCTCACTTCTCTCATCATCTGCGTCTTCTCCACCCCGGCTCTCAGACACAGACTGGACTTCGGGGCTGAGGGTGCTGAGCTCAGCCCCAGTCAGGAAAGTCATGGAGGATGTGGTGGAGTAGTCTGAGGTAATGGAGCAAACCTCTGCTCCCAGCCCGCTGGGGCAGGCCTCCGTGCCCAGCGCGGCCATTCTGCCCCGCCTCACTCTGGGCACCGATGCCTGTGAGCTGGTGCTGTTCATCGTACCGAGGTCGGACACTGTATCGTCATAGTTGGAAGGTGGGTCTGACAGAGAGGACTGGTGAGCCATTGGAATGCGGTAGCTGAGATTTGGGGAATGGGGTGGCGAGGCGTAGGGGGAACCAGTTTGAATGGTGGATGAAATGTGCTCTGGAGGCAGGGCGGGAGGAGGCCGAGACTCTCTCCTGTTGGTTTTGTCCAGCTGATCCTTTGAGCCATTTATGTTTTTCTCTTTCTCACTGGCTTCATCTGTCTGCCCCTCCTCCTCAGTCTGGCAGTCTGGAGACCACAGAGGCTGCTGCTGGCCCTCCTTTGGGAGCTCTTTCTTTGTGAAAACAGGGTCCAAATCGTCATCTGAACTGCTGGGTTGAACTTTGTCCTTGGGCTTCTTACGTTTGCGGTTAACGAAGAAAGAGGAGCGCAGCATTTCTTTGCTACACTGATCCTTCCCTGACCCCCACAAGCCCTGCTGATACAAAAAAAAAAAAAAATGGCATTAACGGCTTGAGTATCATCATAAAACTGCAATTATAAAAGGAATTTGACATTTATAACGAAAAAAATATGAAGATTTTTGTAAACGTTACCTTTGATTTGGAGGAGTCACTACATGCTGAGTCTGTATCAAAAAGAAGAGCATCATTAGTAAATGGTAGACACCTTGGTGATTTTCTGTAAGCAGAATAAGCTGACTTTCAATTTCCTTAGATTAAAAGTGACATAGGATGGACATAATGAGAGCAACTACATGAAAGCAGATGACGCGTTTCTGGTCGCAGAGAAAGAGACAGGAGGATGAGTAACCACACTAAGCAGTATATGTAAGAATGGAGAAAGCGGCAGAGGGGGCCTGAGATGAAAGATGAGAAGAGATGGAAACCCGGCAGTAAACCAAGACACAAAAAGCAGCTCATGCTCATGTATCGATGAGACGACGGCACATCACGGACAAACACGCCAGTCAGAGAGCATTACATGAAGCCACCAACCAGCTGTAGACATTCTTTCCCAACTCAAGACATCACAGAGGAAAGGGAGAGATGAGTTTGCTCTGACTGAGACTTGAGGGGCCTGAGCTGAACAAATCAGTGAGTGTTTGTTGTGCTTTTTTTAATGTAGCCGAGATGGTGCAGGTGAGCTTTAGTAAAACAGAGGTCACTCTTATTGCAGAAAGAATAACTCCTGCAGTGCTCTTTAACATATAGTCTGCCACCATAAACAATATAAAAAGGCAAAACAAAGGATTCACAAATTTTTCTAAATTCACTGTTTAACAGTGTGAACACACAAAATGGTTATAAGAATCAGACAAATAGTCTTTTCTATACACGTATTTACAGGAACTTTGGGGGCACAGAAACTAAGGATTCATTCATGGTAGCACGTAGGAATCTGTCTGCATTGCTCTTGTCCCATGCAGAGTGAAGGATTTGGAGTATTAAACCAATACAGACAGACGTGTGTGCAGTCCACCAAGAATCTAACAGCAGGTTGCCCTCAGTGACAAACCTGAGAAACGGTTAAATATTGATGATCGAAGGGGGAGAGAACGAGGCATGAAAAACAAAGAATGAAGGAGCATGGGTGAAAACCACAAACAATGTAAACAAGACACTTTAATTTAATTTCACTCCACCACGAAGATTCTGTCTTTCTGAAGCAGAGCAAAGGACAAGTAAATCCCCAACACAACAGGTCTACATCTTCCACTAATTGTTAGGAGCATCAAAACACTATTACAGGTAGGTGTATGTTTACAGTGTTGTGCAAAGCATGCGTGCTACCATGGATGAATCTTGAACTGTTTCCTGCTTATTTTTCTGAAAAGCATCCAAAGGTTAGACTAAAACAAACAAAAAAAATAACAATGATAAACAAAGTAAAGGTGACAAGTAACAATTTGAAAAACTAGCTTTGGAAGAAACTAATCTGATGAAAAATATAATGATCATATATTTGCACAACACAAATGTTATGATGAAGACAGCTAAGTATTGTTTTTGATGTGAAAAAATACAACATCTATAAATAACCATGCTAGTCCAGCTGCAATCAAACTAAGATGAATCTCTGATTATTGTACCCATATAATGCAAATAGAAGTTTCTCCTTTATGTATGCATTTAACTGGACTTAAACTGGTCTAGAAGCTCTGTGCATGCTTTATTGTTCTCATCCCGGCTTTGACACAGAAGTAAAAGCAAGAAATCGGTCTATAGAAGACAAATCCGGCAACAACAGAGAATAACCACAAGAGATAGCATGCATTTCATTTATGAAAATAAATAAAATACAGCATGCAGCACATGCAAAACGCACAGGGTTGTAAAGCTGTCCAATTCATCGCTCGACATGGTAGCAATCTGCAGCCAAACTGTTTGTCATTTCTTTACATTTCTGACAAAATAGGACAACTGAAAAAGTCCAATTCTAACAAGCTGTAAGGGCGCTTATCACCACCTGTCTGACAGTCTGACATACTTTGATCAATAAATCGAGACCCCTCTTGTAATTTAATACTTGGACAAGGAGAGTAGTTTAGTTAAATTGTTTGGCTGAGCTATAACAGAGTGATATTCAGGACAGCAATCTTGCCCCTGAAGCTACATTACATATTTGAAAAACCTTTATTGTTGAACTGCAGGTTCAACAAATAAAACAAATTTCCTGAAATTACTCCTGTGCGCTATAACTTCCTGTTGTGGTAACGGGTCCTTGTTTCATTAGGTTCCAATTTGTGTGTGTGTTTTTTTTTTGGTTAGTGCACAGGGCAGGGTTGGGTAGGAAGACAGTGAGACGTGTAAGTGACTGATGTGGATGTGAAACATCATGTTACAGAAGGAGATGAGAAAGTATGTGGATCATGTGGTTATGTTTTATCTGTAGCTGATGATGTGAAATTCTAAAATTCTGAATAAAGTCAAATATTTCCAAATAATATCACAAACAACAAATCAAACAAAAAAAATACACAAGAGCAGTACCTGAAACTTCAGAAAACAAATGAAAAGCTAAACAAACAGCAACCTAAAAGATGCAGCAAAAACATTTGTCTCTACATGCATAGAGCCCTGTCCAGTGTTACTTGACTGCCTGCACTCCTCTGCATTGTTAAATCACTAAATTCATGTTGGGCCAGGATGTGGTTGTATGTGTGAATTGTTTTTGTGTCAACGCATGTGTGTTGGGGAATATCCAGCTCAGTCCCAACACAGCGACCCCACCCTCAGACATCATGACAAGATTATGCCACATGACCGGGAGAGAACCTGAGGTTGACCGTACCATGCTACTTGTCCTTACGATCAGCTTAAAAGACAAGAGACAGCAGAAGGGCTTTCAGAGAAAGTGTAGCAGCATCGCTCTGTATCCCCTTAATTTAGGGTATTGTTTTTAATATGAGACGTGCACACCACAGGAAAAATGACAAACACCGACTTCTCTTTCTTTCTTTTTTATCTTTTTTCCTCCTTTCGCCCAAATTTAAAAGAGCTGCGGGTTTCTGCAGACTAGGCAGCTACACTGGGCACAACACTCGTCCTTCTTCCTACAGTCCCAGCTGTCCATCACTGACAAAACAGAGTCCATCAGTGACATCATCGAGTGATAGACGCCGCCCACCTGGCCTGTGTCAAGATTGGGCAATGTGTGAGTGCTGGACAGGGATAAGGGAGAAAAACAACACACTACACATAGAAGGGCACAGGTCAGAAGGGTTAAAACTTCCACTGTTTTGTTTGTCAAGATTTTCTTGGGGAAAGAACAGGCCGGGATTATGTGAGAGACGAGGAGGAGGGGAAGAAAAGAACTGAAAGAAAAGGAGTCGTCGTCTCAACACAAGTAAAGCACAGGGAGAAAAATGACTGAAGCAAGAGAAATAAAACGTAAAGCAAAGAAATGAACAAAAATAAAACTTGAACAGTTTTATCTTGGGGCAAAACAATAACAAATACAAAAAATAAAAAACGAACGTCCAAATTATCAATGACAAAACAAAATAGACTTATCTAAAAAATAAATTAATAAAAGGCTTGGCATTTGCAACGGATTTTTCAACAATTTTCCAGTGATTGGATCACAATAATGTACACACTGAAAAATTACTGAAAGTGCTTGCTTTAACAGGATCACATAGAAAAGCTTTTTCTTGTTTTATCTCAAAGCACTTTAAGCAGCTGAAGAAAGGGATGATGTTTTAGCATTCTATTAAAATACAACTTTCACATCTTTTTAATCTACTACATTAACAATTGATGCAACATAATTGTTGCCATGATAAAACCATTACATTTGCTCATACTAGAGTGATGATGATGAAAACAAACCCAAAACAAGCAAACAAAAAAATAAACTGTTCCAAAGTTACCTGAGACTTCACCTGGTGAGGCTGTGGTCCGCCCAATGTTTGAGAGCAGGTGCTCAATTTTGGGTACAGGCTGAGACTGCACCGTGCTTTCCTGTTCAGATGTAGTCTGAAATAACAATGGGGGAAGCAACAGAAAGGTGGTATTAATGGTACCATCTGCACTGCACAAACAGCTCAAGATCAGATTAATTAAAGAAAACATTCTTGAAAACAAAGAAATAAACATACAACAGGATCTTCATCCCCATCATCAGTAAAGAACCAGTCAAACTGCTGGATGAGGTTCTCAATTATCTTGCACTGGTCCGGCATGTGATTGACCATGTTGGTCATGTTATCCTCAGAGGTTCTGACCAGCGTTGGACCAAACACAATTGCCAGGTTGCGAGGCTCCATCTCAAGAATTCGGGGAAATATCAGTCAAATTAAATAGAAAAAACTTCAAATGAATTAAATTGGGTATGGACTGTGTAAAAACTGACAGCTCATACCTTGTTCTTCTCACAGTTGTCAGAAACCTTCTTGAGATGAGAACACAGGAATTTCAGAGTTTCAAAGTGATGAATAGGTAATTCATAGATCTGCAAGAAGGGACAAAGCATGGACAGAGTTTCAGGGTCAGTAATGGTAATGTTTGTTCAAACTCATGCTCCTCTGAACAGGCTTCACTCACCAGCCTTTTGAGTTCCTTTAATCTCTCCACAGAGTCTTCCGTTCTGTTTGCATCAATAAAATCAGCGTACTTTTCTGTAAACAGATCATGAAATCAAACTTAGAGGTGCACAGAGAAAATTTCAACACTGACCTGATACTGTTTGCAATATCTCAATCATAACTTTCAGTACATAATCTTACCATTTGTAAAAAGAGGCTCTGGAAGTTTTCGGAAAAACGACTTCAATAAACTACTAATGACATTAAGGTCCCGCCATTTCTGCAGAGTGGTAAAAGATTCAGACAGCATTACAAAAAAGCCATCCTTACAGTAGAAATCACTGCAGTAGCAGCTGGCTTCACTGTGAAACCTGACTGGCAGTCACTCACGTCTTCCTGGATGTCGATGTCAGTCATGCCTTTAGTGTTAAGTTCCTCCTGCATGCTGGAGATGGCAGCATTGTTTCCAGGAACCCTGTAAATTCCAGTGTACTCCAGTCCTCGTTCCTCTACAACCTTACAGCACACCTCCACAATGAGAGGAACAAACTGCACGGCACACAGCAGAAAAACATTAGATAGAAGATTTAATCTAAGATGAAACAGTCACCGACACACTGATGTAAGGAATCATTATCAGTGTGGATGAGCACCCACATAAACTACCTTATGTGCTTATAAGCAAGGTGTTACATTGTAAGATTACAACCCACCCTATTAGTTTGTGCTGATGGACAATCGTCAAGCCGAACACCAAAAGTGACGCCAGCTGGAGTCTTTTTCTCAAAGGGCTTCCTCATGATCCCTGCAATGCCAATTTTCCAAGCTCCTCTGTCCCGAGGAGGACTGGAATCATCTGATGAGGTACACAAACAGAAAATGAGCCATCTGAAGTTACACACCCTTTAACTGAATTAACTTTGCCTTAGAAAAGGTGGTTTTACCTTTCGGAGCCCTTCGTTCCTCTCCTGTCTTGGGTGAATGGGGGCTGTGGCTCTTGCCATCTGTTTTACCTCCCAGGAAGGCCTGCTTGATGCTGAGAGATTGCCGAGATGCTTTGGGGGAAGGTTCAGATCTGCTGCTTGGTGCACTGATCAACATAAAAAATTTGAACAGAAACAAAACCTATTACTATCGCCTTGGCAGGCAATTAAAATGGGTAGATAGTAGGTCCTTCGGTGTAGAGTCCAAAATACCTCATCATGTTGTATTCTTTAATCTTTCTACTGATCAAGTCCTGGCTTGTTACAGTAGCATTCTGTGATGACAACAAAAATACATTTTAGATTCAGACATTTAATCCAGTCAATTATTATCTTGTCAACTATATTCAAACACAGGTAAGTCTATCATGTATTATGTAATTGACAATTACTTGACAGAACCAAAATGTGATCATTTCCATAAGAGGGCCTTCAGAACAGAACAGAACACAAAGACAAAAACAACATTCATAACAAAATTAAAACAACACTAGTTGTCTTCTAAACCAGGTAGCTAGCTAAGCACTTTGAATTGTCTTATACATGAAATGTGCTATACAAATAAACTTGCCTTGCCTTATAGAACCATTTTTTCTTTGTAATTCATTGATGAAAAAAAGTTACATTTACATCAAAATATAAACATGATTTCTTTCACTTAAAAAAGGTACCGTATGTAAGATTCTGGCCGAAACTGGTACTGTAATCATGTGAAGCCTTAGCTTATGTAAGAAATTGCTAAAAATGGCCAAAATAGGTCAACAAAAATATCCAGAGAAGTTCTGGATACTTTAGAACCCTCCACCTCCCCCCGATTGGAAGATTTCATCAAATATCAGAAAAAAATGTAAACAATAACATCATTTACGGGCTGCAAATCCGTTTTCGAAATGAGAATATCCTGGCTATATCATGGTTGTCAGTGATGGAAGTATTTGAAATGAACATAATTCTTTAATGTCTTTTAATGTCTTGCAACAACTTTTGATTTTAATGTTCAATTCTGGATTTAAATCTTTACTGATAAAGGGGCAGTTTTACATAGCAACAAGTATGCCAATAATACAAACACATCTTATGATGGAAGACCTATGGCTGACATATCGCTGTGAACTAATGCCAGAAAACATCACCTAATGAGTACGGTACCAACTGAAGGAAGCCCTCTCATTGGCTCTCAAGTTCATTTGGAATTTTTCCCTTCACACCCCAATGAGCATGTTTTTTTTGGCCCAGGCAGAACAGGTTTCATACAACTTCTAATTTTAGCCACTGTTAACCATTTGAAAAATAATGTCTGGGATCATCTCCATCTTACTGAGGCACTCATTGTATTTAGTTCAAAGACAGACTTTTGTTCAACTTGTTGCCAACCTGCTCTGTCTGCTATTATTTTCTTTAAAACTGAACAATGAGATGGTTTTCTTTTTGCTGTAAACGCCTGACCTTCAGCTTTACTACACACACACAGACACACACAAACACACCTCTTCATCTGGGTTACTGTTTTCCTGAATGACTCTGATCCATGACAGCATGTCGTCCCTCCCTTCTGCCTGGAACAAATACTCGCAGTCTGAGGTGGTTAATCGCAGCACATTCTTGCGTCTTGTATCGCTGTAGGAGATGTCAATCAGACAGGCCTTGATGCTAATTCGAAGTGGTTCCTCATCAGATGGCACTGAAGCATGAGACTGTGCATCCTTCCTGTCCTTGTAGAGGGTCAGGGTATGACCTTGTAAAACAGCATACATTTGCTTCCATGATCTCATCCCTCCGCCAACACGCTACAAAATCAGAGAGACAGTCAAAGTAAGAAAAATCCTTACACTTCATAACATTAGTGACAAAAAGGGGTGGGAAAAATAATTGATTCTTAGTTGCATTGTGATTCTCTCTCGGACGATTCGATGCTCGATTCAGATAAGTTAATAATCGGAATTAAAAAATAAATAAATAAATAAAAAAAATATCTTTTTTATTTTTTTAAGGATTTTTGGGCTCTAGTGGCCTCTACATGACAGTTGCCCGACAGGAAAGGGGACAGAGAGCGGGGAATGACACGCAGC
>JAPMNP010640176.1:0-10204 GCA_029874935.1 Atherina boyeri | reverse complement strand
CCGAGCCAACATGAGCTGTATTTGTTTGATTCACCTAAATTGTGTATGTCTATTTTCTATTTCTGGTCTGTATGCGTGAAATGCAATAAACCAATTGACTCGTTGTATATAAAGTCACTAGGCTGGGCAAAACATAAGAAAGAATGACGTCCCGCAACCGCAATTTCTTCATTTATTTGTTTAATTTTATTTTCTTATTTATTTTTTTCCGCAACTGCAATTTACCTCCACCTTTCCCCTGCCAGGTGTCATGAAGGGAATCTATTTAAAAACGAGCATAACAATCACATGTAAGAGACCATGGCTGCATTACAGCATATTCTCGCAGATAACCAACGGCATCACCGTTCCTCCGGGCACATTTCAGCCCGTTGGACGTCCTTTCTGACCGGGCCCCGCACATTCGGAGACGGTCAAACTGCAACTTCACTCTAAGTTCAGAGGTGCAATGTCTTGCTGCTCTGTGCTATTAAATAGCCGGGAGTTTGATGGATGTGGTTGGGGATGGCACAGGCCTTAGCAAGGCGTCCGTGTCCGTGTCACGGAATGTGTCAGCTCAGTGACCAACGTCCTTTTACGCCAAGCTCGTGCCCACGTACAGATGGCCTCAACCAGGCAGGAGTAATCGATTGTTCAAAATTCCGCCCTGCTGTATGGACAGCTCCCTCAAAGAAATTCTTTAGCGCCTTCTTTGTAGCAGCACTAAGAAGGGCACGAAGAAGCATTCTGAGAAACACCCATATCTTACCACCCCTTCTTAGCTAAGTAGTTCTTTGGTGCCTTCTCAACTCTAAAGAACTTATTTATCTAAGAAACCCGGCCAATTTCGATAACAGCATATTTGTGAACAGCGCAAAAAGCAAAAATAATGTATGATGACATCTTTGAGTCGGCCACGAAACTGACGTTTCATACAACTTACACAGAGGGAGAAGTTTGAAAACGAAAAAATGTGAAATGCATCACGTTGCAGGACATTGTCAAACACAATCTGTGTGTTAATGTGGTGGGCTTTTTACCCCGATTTACATCCTCAAATTGACGCCGCAATTATTTCAATATGCGTCCCATCCACAACCCCCCCGGCATATCTGCAATCGCCATGAAACTGGCTTTAAATCGATGCATTTGCTGGATGTCCAATTGAAAATGGATGAATTGTTGGATAACATGTGGTTGACAGAGCACTTAAAGAGTTTGATTGATTGATTGATTAGTGGATAGATGGTTGTGATAAACCAAAGTCGTCTGCGTTGCAAAGTTGCATTTTCCCTGTCACTAAACATTTAATTTCCAGACTAAATTAACAAAGTAAGTAAAAAAAGATTAAGAATAAAGTGAAGCATTACTGTACAAATCGGTAGAAATTAAATATTGCACAAGAAAATTTGTGGCACTGTTTTTTAATAATTCTTGAGTCTACTATTTTACTCACAAAATTAAGTTGAGGCAACTTGTGAACATAAGTTGCTTCAACTTTTCAGAGATATTTCGAACTTAACAACATGAGTTGTTGAGGTAAAGTGAATATGCTAAAATAGTTAGATTTAAGATTCTACTTTGAGTTCCCCTTTTAATTTAGGTTCACACAAATGAATAGTTCACTCACAAAAGCTTTGCAGCTGGTCGCTTCACTTTTTAAGTTCACTCAACTCTTTTAACAACTTTTCATTTTGTGCACATTAATGCTTATAGAAGAAAGCCATCTTTATGGTACTGCAGTTTATCTTACCTTCCTTGTGTCAGCTTCAGGTCATCCAGTACATGGAAGGAAGAGTAGTAAAGTTGAATTTGGTTTTGCATCGGGCCTTGTTGATATCTGAGAGCCTGTGGTGCATCCATATGAGGGTTATCATCAAGATTTGGTTGGGATCTGAACGAGACATAAATGCATCTATTATACTGGCAGCTGCAAAAAGGATATTCTACAATGACTGTGTAAAATAAAAAACACCAACAACTGTGGTCATTATAGGCAGACCCAGTTATCACATCACACAGTGAAATCTAACTAATTGATTTTACTTATGCAAACTTGTTCAGTAAAAGAAATTAAGTTTTTAAAACTTGAGTGACTGTGCTGAATTAACTGGAATGATCAGAGTTTGTAAATCTCAGATGAACTCGATAAATCTGAGTATGCTATAATACATGAGGCTGTTCAAGAAACAATGGCCCTCATTTATCATACTTGCGTACGACCAAATCAGGGTGTAAATGAGGCGTACGGAAAAGATTGACACTTTTCGGCATTTATCAATCTGGAAGTGGGCATATAGTATGCCCAAAATATACACCGAGTAAGGAGGTGGTGTAAATTTACACCCATCTCACAACACGCAGAAAACAAAATTCAAGATTTAGACAACCATAAACATTCTCAATCTGGCAAAATTATAGGCGTACCTACACCTCTCACATTATAAATATGCAATTTCATGAAGTTACGTTTGGGCTATGTCATTATAGTCTGTGTCATTAAATAAGGTGCAAGATGTCAAACTCAAAAGTCTCCCACGAATGTGTGGATTTTTATGTGCAACACCTAAGCTTGATTGCCTACAATCAGTGTACAACAGCACATGCTGGTCCACCGCAGCTATAAATAAAAGCATGAGTTCACCAAACCATCCTCGACATGACAGACCCAGCACTTCTAGACAATGCACACGCTGTATTAAGAAGGGAGAGACTTTTCCATGATCGGAGTGACTTATTAAATGAGTCTGATGACTGTCTACTAAGTCAATTCCGTTTGCCAAGGCATGTTTTTAGTCCAGTTGTGCGCAAAGTTGGAGCCGCAGCTGGGACGGGAGATCCGGCGTTCTCGTGCCATTCCGGTGCCACTGCAGGTGCTGTCCACGCTGGGTGTCATGGCCACCAGCTGTCCAATATTATTACAATTTCTAACTTCATGTCATGTTTTAGGTGACAAAGGCTTTCCGTTGTTGGAGCATCTAACTCCCTTTGCCGATGGGGAACACACTGCAGGAGCAGACGCGGCGCTGGTCTCCACCTGGGGAGGCGGCTCTACCTGGGACATGCAGCCCTGCAGGTTTTCCACACAACGTTGTTCAAACACACCTGACTCAAACTGAAATGATCCGACAGCCAACAAAGTTCTTTACAATCAATCAATAATTGGAGACAGGTGTGTTAAAGCAGGGGTGTATGGAAAACCTGAAGGACTGCGGCCCTCGTAGGACTGAATTGAATAGCCCTGATCTAAAGTATTACTATGCTCACAAAGTAGGCTATATTTGTTGTTAATGAAATTGAACAGCATTGTGGGAAATGCCACCCGCCCAACACCACCATTTTCATGTCCTCATCTTACTTACATAGAATTAACTTATTTATATTAATTCAACCTTTTGCAATAAGTTTATGTGATTTATCTCAGTTCAATATTAGTAAAAACTAGATTGAAATATAATGATATCCATGCTAAACCTGCCTCCTTTGTTTTTTGTTTTGTTTTATTCCTCTATTTTTTTTCATTTGATCAATAATAGCAACCGTTTACTTCTCCTTTTGATAATAAAAGGAAATTGTATTGAAGGTCTTAGGTGTTGTTTTTTCCATGTCAGCATCTTTTTCTACAAGTTGTTTTTCCTGGTGAGAGCTGAAAGCAAATATTTCTTCTGCTCATAATCGGAATATTGTTTTCCTCGATTCAACTAAATGATTCAAACAAAATAAACTTTTACACTTTACCTGAGTGAAGGAGACATCAAATTCTGTCGCTTTATGGCGTTCCCATGACGACGATGGTAGTGGCCACGGTGCCGCTCCCGTGTTGTCACCCTGCGATTATGGGGGATGTTTTTATGCCAGTGGTTCAGATCTTCATGTGTTTGGTTAAAGTGTTGGTCCTGATCCTTAAACCAGTCACTGGGCAGTGTCAGTGTGACCACACACAACCCTAGAGGAGGCTGGAAAACAGGACAGACTCATAATAGAAAGAAGAGGAAAACACTGAAACAACAATAATAAAAAATAATCTGGTCCTTACTTGTGTGACACAGGAAGCTTTGTGCTGCTCCGTCTCCTTGAAAGCATGCAGGATGATGCAGGTCCCTGGACTACTGATATCTCCTTTTTCCTGGAACAAAACCCTCACTCTAAACCTCTCCTGCCCCCCTTCATCTCTCTCCCTCTCCACATCCTCGGAGAGGAGGAAAGAATACACAGCGGGAAAACTGTGAAGGAAAGGCTCAGCTATGAGCTGAGGAAAGAGATAAGAGGGGGTACATGAATTTATGGAATCTTTAATGAGCTCTGACACAGTTTGTTCTTTTCTTCTTACCTGTGTAACTGAATAAGGTCCAAATGAAGCCTGGAGGCCAGGTCTGTGGGCCTGAGCAGGTGGCGGCAGCAGGTAAACACTCTGGGAGAAGGAGAAGGGACTGGAGTTGGAGAAAAGAGTGCCTGGCTCCACCTGGAACAGAGGAAGGAACTGCCAGGGAGGAGGAATGACTGACATCTGGACGGGTAGGGAGAGAGGAAGAGGAGGTTGCAACAGGGATGTAGGGACTGAGAGGATTGAAACAGGGAAGGACGTAAGAAGACTTTCTTACACATGAGAGATGTAATGTTAATATCTCCATCAGTCTGTTAAAGTCACAACATTCAGTCATTCACAAATTTTCCATCAATGTTCCATCATTCAGACATGACAGAAAGAGTTGTTTTAATGACCAGATATTTGTTATTAACATGAGATTGGACTGTGTATCAAGTGTGATGTACAACCATAATTCCTAGAAAGTTGGGACTTTTAAAATTTAAATGGAACTAGAATGCAATGTTTAGCAAGTCTCATCAACCCATATTTTATTCCCAATAGAACATAACATATCAGATGTAGAAACTGAGACATTTCAGAATGTTTCAGATTATGATTAGAATGTACAATACGTACAATTCCACAGTGTGTAATCCTGGCCTAACTGAAGTTAGAAAGAAAAATATAAAAGATAGAACAAGTAATCCCCCTGGCTTGGAAATGTTTGAAATTAAACATAAAAAAACCCAATCCTGACATGGACAAATTAGGAATAACAGTAACTTTTATTATGAAATTGCAGGTAAAAACTTTCATGGGGCTGCACGGTGGTTAGCACTGCAGCCTCACAGCAAGGTCACTGTTCGAGCTGCGGCTGGGGAGGGCTGGGGTTTTCACTGTTTATAGATGACTATGATATTTTCCTGTTCTGTCCCACTGAACTTTATGTAGCCCTTAAACTGAAATTGATTTGACATTCCTGATGTAAATAAATAAAAACAATGCCTCACCTGTTATAATGATCCAGAAGAGCAGCAGCTCTCCTCTAGTACTCCAGCACATACTGGAGCAGCTGACACCTGCCATCACTTCAGGTCACCTGCAACACACAGTTTCAGTCACTGTGAGAGATTTCTGCAGCAGATGTTCATCCAAACTTCAGTCCCAGCCGGGCTGGTTGAAAGGGATTAGGGCTGTCCTGATTTTACTTTTGCACTTTTTAAAATGTTTTTTTTATGGTGCTGAAATGCAATGAAATTACCAAAATTTTATTGTGCAAATGATGAAGCTGACAATTTCTTAAAGTGGTTTTAGTGTTATCGCTCGTCTGCAGGTTGGAGGTCCTAATCTGATGCCAGGCTGTGTGATTAGAATGTTGGCTAACATATGGAAACGGCCCTCCCCAAAACGTGCCCTTATGAGTGCATGTCGGTAAACACAGATCATATTTACATCATCATAACTCGGCTCTTTGAGCAACAACATGAGATGGAAATGGAAACTCAATAGAATTGATTCTAATTGATTCCTAACCAAAAACTAGCAGCTGTTATAACTCTCAGCAGCACAATCAAAGCATGAGAATCATGACCTGCACCTTCACAGATGCAACCAGTGAGGCTGATCAGAACATGGAGCTGGACTACTAATATCAGAAGACCCACTAAAACTCACTGTTGTTCTTTTAAGAACAACTGTTGGCATTAGTACACTGATTTAGGAATCAGATTTTGGACTCACTAGTACTCAGAGGTGGGATTGTTGATTGATAACTTGTTTAGGTTTAGATGCTCCTGCTTGTTTGTCCAAGACAAACATCCTCTTTTGGACAGGGAAGCATCATGATAAACTGTTGGAAACAATACAATATACCTGGGGATTACAGTAAAATGAGCTAGTTTGTGAAACTAATTGGATTTTCTATACCGCCTATTCCAATTCAAGATTCAGGGTAGCTGGAGCCTATCCCAGCTGTTAGCAGGCGAGAGGCAGGCTATACCCTGGACAGGTTGGCAGTTGATCACAGGGCCAACACAGAGAGACAAACAACCATTCACACTCACACTCACTCCTAGGGAGAATTTATGGTAACCAATTAACCTAACTTGTTTTTGGACAGTGGGAGGAAGCTGGAGTACCCAGAGAGAACCCACCCATACACAGGGAGAATGATCAAACTCCTCACAGAAAGATCAATGTCCATCCATCCATTTCCTGTACCCACTTATTCCCATGCAGGGCTGTGGAGGGCCTGGAGTATATCTAAGCAGCTACTAGGCGAGAATGTGTAAACTAAGGGAGGGGACTTATGTATGCTAATGGTCTGAGTTTATTCAAATTTACGCCATTCATTCCTAATACTCTTTTGAATTAAGTCATGGAGTGACAAATGTACCAGGGACTGCAGATGGAAACTAGCTATTTAGCTATAATCTGGTGCAGAACATATCTGTCTTTGAGCATAATGTCTCTGTGCATTGTCCCTTCAATAAAGACAAAAAATATATGTAGGAAAATATAGAAAATTGGTGCGACAGACTGGCGTCCTGTCCAGGGTGTACCCTGCCTAACGCCTGCTAATAGCTGGGATAGGCTCCAGCCCCCCCGCGACCCTGCATTGGAGAAGCGGTATCGATAATGGATGGATGGATGGATAGAAAATTGGAAGAATTTACAGGTGTCAGAAGGTCCAAGTCCAGTAATGCAGGTATTACTGTTTATGCTGCCAGGGGACATCCCATGATTATATCTCTTTACTCTCCATGTATAAATATCTGACAACGCTGTTGTCTTCTTTCTCAGCAGGTATCTCTGACTGAGAGTTATGGAGCTTGTTGATCGCTCTTTCCTGTCCTCTCATCCACCAACCAGTCCAGGAAGATGGTTGTCATTCCTGTCTCTGGTAGAGGTTTCCCATCCAGTAAAAAGGGAGTTTTTCCTCTCCACTGTCTCCGTGAGCAGCTCAGGATGGAGGATTTAATCAAAGAGAGGATTTGATTTAATCTGTTAGTTTCCTTACCTAGGTTATTCTTTCTAGGAATGGGTATATGTAAAAACATCAAGTAAAGCTGGACTACCATAAATTATGTATTCTATTTAATTAAATGACAGTTTATTGGACTGAACTCATGATTATATTGGACTTTAAAACTGTTGTGATGACATTAAAAAAACTGAAATGAATTAAAAAAAAGATCATTTTATCCTACCATTTGACCACAACCACTTTGAGCAGGCTAGATGATACTAACATTCCCTCCCACTATCTGTCACCTACTCACCCACACGAACACACTCCCCCATTTACCTACTTGCTTCTGTTTCAGCTCCAGATCCCATATTTTCGTCCTCGAGAAATTTCAACATTATCAAAATCCATGTTACTGAAGTCATAAAGGATTTGTAAGAAATATGCAAATATTTTCATAAATCCATGTAATACAGAGTTGTTTGCTGTTTCTGTTGCTGCCGCTCGTCTCCGATGGGTTCAGCTTCTGCTCTCTGTCTTCCCTCCCTCTCTGTGCCAGATACACACAATACGGATTTAAAATGCTTTATAATCCGCTCCATGTCCCTCCTCCCATCCTGTTCTTTACTATATATCCTATTTTTCTAATATTTTTTTTTATTTTTGCTGTCATGCCTCATCATCTCTTTCTCCCGTTTACCCCACTTTCACTTTCCAGATACTTATAGGCTACTAATGTTGTTGGGGAGGACTGCAGAGTCTCCATCAGACATTAACTATGAAAACTGTGAAGATAGACTAAAAGGAAAAAGGAATTTGTATTTATCAGGCTTTGTTCTCGGACAATGCTGGTCTGACCTGTTAGATTAATTGTACATGGGTTAAGGCAACTCCAAAGAGGAAAATATTCTATCTTTATCGCTTTAATCATTTCAATGAAAAAAAAAAAAATCGTGCTATTTTCAAAATTCCTTCCATGTTTTGAAGTGGATTAAGTTTTTTCAGACTGATGGCATAGATTTGTTTGATTTCTTCTTTCTGAGCAGTTTAAATCAATCTGCTGTTACCTAATCAATAAATGGAAAAATATGACACATAAAGGTGGCTCTCATTTAATAAACAGAACTCCAGGCAAATTATTGGAAATGAAGAAAAAAAGAACGCCACAGAGTTTCACACCACACTCAAATCAGGGATTATGGGAATTTCCAAAGAAATGAACAGACTTCTGGTTGACCTGAACACAGTTATGAGCCACATTTATGTGCTCTGCTTCAGGTTTTTTGCATTGTAGAAAATGCTGTGATAAATTCAAATTTTTTTCATACTGATTTCAAAGCTCAGCTGCCTGAGCGATTTAAAGTTTTAGCATCTGTTATGTTAAGTAATCATGCAAATGGAAGAAGTTTTTTAACAGGCAGATGAGTGAGTTTTACAAACTCATCTAATATCTTGAATAAGACCCCAAATTCCGAATTAGTTATTTAGGCCGGCCTGAGCCTTTATGGGGTCCTAAGCTGAATTTGGTTTTGGGGCCCCCCAACGACCACCTCAGCTCCACTGGTGCTTAAAGGCCGGCTTATACTTCTGCATTGTCTCCCTCACGTAGGTTACAGCGTAACCTCCAAGCCCCTGCGTAGGTCCGCAGAGGCCTGGTGTGCACCTCTTTGGACCTGAGCACCCGTGACGCAAACGTCTTGCTGGAAACCACTCAGCTCTGCTGCTGCTCTGCTGATTTACCGGTATAAATATATTATATAAGTATTTATGTCTATGTTTAGCAGCCGTTACCAGCCCTAATACCACCTACAGATTTGTAGAAGAAACTGCAGCACCACGCTTTGACCCTACGCTCGAGTATAAACACACAATCCATCAGTGTCAGCTGGGCCGGTCTGACCTGAAGCAGATGCAGCACCGGCTACACTTGTGCGGA
Organism: Atherina boyeri; assembly: GCA_029874935.1. Lineage (NCBI taxonomy): Eukaryota > Metazoa > Chordata > Actinopteri > Atheriniformes > Atherinidae > Atherina > Atherina boyeri. The sequence goes on along the minus strand of JAPMNP010640176.1, from coordinate 1,012 downwards.
GACAACAGAAAAGTATAAACACAGCAGAGGCTGCGGGAGTTACGGCCTAACCTACGTCACGGAGACGATGCAGAAGTATAAACCAAGCTTTACTTTTACTGATGCTTGATCATTTAACACACTATAAATGTATCACATCCATTCATTTGCATTATTTGCATTTGGCTTACATCATACTTGTGTCACTTTGGCTGTGGTTTTGAACCTTAATGGAGTAGCAAATTCAGAAAATGGTTTAGTATTAATTTTTACTTTTTAATATGCAATGCCGTATGCATATGGTATACTGAATTTGTATTTGAAAGAAACAGAAAATATCAGCTGACAAGACCCGTTTAGAGTAAACAAGTTAACCAATTTAATTTCTTTTAAATTGGAACTGAGGTACAAAAAATGCGTAAAACAAGCAATTTTCGACTAACACTGTTACCAACTTGTCTTTGACTTCTTACATTAGTGAACCATAAAGTTTCTAGAGGTGTCCTTGGCATTAAACAACATTTACCGTACGACAGAGGCAACATGAATTGACTCAGCTGTTATTATTTGCATGGGAACCATGAATTTTTGTGGCTCGCTGGTGGTGTTGCTTTGCTGAGGATGACACAGCAAGAATGTTGGGAACGCAGAAGTCTATCACAGAGATTCCATGCATCATACTAGACTCCCAACACTTTTCGGACAGCATCAAAAGTGGGAAGAACAAATACAGAGGAATTTGAGTATTTGTTATAGATACTTTATGTTGATTTTTTTTTTTTTTATTATTGTGAAAGGGTGAAATTACAGTGAAAATAATGTATGTATATACAGTGACACTTCAAATTGAATCAAAACAAAACATTCTAAATTAATGAATAATAAAACAAACAACAAAAAAAAGAAAAAACTATTTAAGGTAAATTATAAAAGAAAAAAAAAACAGAAAACAGAAAGCAAAATGACAATTAACAAACAAACCATAGAATTATACTACTGTAATACCCAAATGCTATAGTAAATAATAATCATC
>JAPMNP010640130.1:0-14656 GCA_029874935.1 Atherina boyeri | reverse complement strand
TGTGTGTGTGTGTGTGTGTGTGTGTGTGTGCGTGGGACATTCCCTCTAGTAGTTGATTGGCAGAGATAGCTGCAGTGAGGCTGGGGTCAGCATATGGCTCAGTATGATAGCGATCCTGTGTTGGTGCGCATAGTGTCTTTGCATGTGTGTGTCACCGCCTGCCTTTCTCTCTTTCACACTCTGTTCCCAGTGAAATGATGGCAGCTCTGGGCATGTAGTGCTATTATCCCCATATTCAAACACACATACACACATACACACCAAGGGCAGCCAAACGCCCAGCGGCCTGCTTGGCTTCTCTTTGCCAGCTCCCACAATAGAGCCTATTGTCCCAGTGAGGCTACAATCTGCTGTGTGCGACAAGGAGTGTGTGTTTCTCAGCATGGTGAAGAGGTAAGGGCAGAACCTTAAAAAATTGAAGATGCTTTCTTATTGCTGATGCTGAAATGGGGTCATGTTATCATCAGATCCTGAAGAAATGTTTCCCTTGACATGAAAGAAATCTTCACTGATGCCTGCATCTTATCCTACTTGACAGAATTGCGCAAATTAAGAAAAAGGCTGTGACTTATTAATTAGTAATATGATACAAATATATAATTTGCCTAACCGCTCCCTCACTGAAAACACAGTATTCTGCAATTTGACAGCAAACCACTGCCACATACTGTGAAGCTTTTAATGCACAAAGACATGATTAGGATTGGTTTAAGGGGCTGTGTATTAGTGAGGGTTAAGGCTCAGGAATTGAATACCAGTCGGTATGTGAATGCAGGGGGGGTGGGGATTGCAGTTAATCGTTTCCCATCGGGTGGATAGAGGAAATGAAAAGAAAGGGGTGAAGAGTAGGGGTCGCGGCTAATCTCTTTCACTTCTCCTTGGGGATGAGTGTATTTGCTGTCAGGGTCGCCAGTCTGCTTTACAAACACATGTATACACATTTTCTATCAAATCAGATCTCTTTTTTTTTCAATGTTGTCTGCTCACTTTTGTGAAACTACTCCTTTTATCTAGCCCAAAAGCAAACCTGCAATTGTTATTGTTTTCAAAAGACCACATTTACATCTTCAGTAGGTAGGTTTAGCCTTGGAGAGCTGTTGGAGGGTTAAAGTGTAGAAAGGTAAGACCATCAGGCCATGAACTCTAAAAACTTGCAATCTCTACTAAATGTACATCTCCTTGTTTTTTTTGGCTGGATACATCAACACTGAAGTCAGTAAAATCCCTGAAATATTTATTTTTTGTGATTATTACAATGTCTACAACAGTTAAACACTAAAGTCTTAAAAAAAATTAATGCATCAGATTAGATTTTCAGCAGTTTTGTACATTTACAATGTTAGATGAGGATGGTAGTCAAAAAACATGTGCACCTTGCACTTTATGTGGGGGATATTGTCCTTCTCAAATGCTTACTGATGAAAAAAATACATTTTATTAAACGGAATATAATGTATCTGATTATTCTCGATTGCTAAATGTGTTTTATCTGTATAGATCAGATTTTAACAGATCTATATGAATTAATGATTTTCTTGTGTTATTTCAAGCACTTTCAGCAGTATATTTGAAATTGTGCCTGTATTTTATCAGGAAAAGATATGTATATACACAGCTGTCTCTCTGGGCTTTGTTTGCTTGCTGAAATATCTAAAGCCGGACTGGGTTGTGAGGGATGGTTATTGCATGGGTGCAGGTGTAATTGTTGTTGACTGTGGGGATGTACAGTGGTCTGGGGAGTTGTATGCATGGCGCATGTTTCTGGATTTTGGGGATGCAAGTGGTATTTTGGTTCCTTTTTAGTATGTATGTGTAGTATAAGACAATTATTACATTTAAGGGAAATTCAGTAGCATAAATGGTATATGTGAGGTAAACCCCACCCATAGGGCTTCAAATAGTGGGTGAGAATTGAAATCAGTTTTTTTGTGAGCCTAATATATTGTTACTCATAAAGATATGACTGTGATTTTTATTCATGATTTACTGCTGTCGTCTTTTGTAAACAATACACACTGCATATGAACCTGTAGATGTTCTGTATATGTGTCTGACTCTTAAGTGCAAATGCAGAAATTCTGCTCCATCAAGACCCAACGTTGCAATTTTACAACTTACTAAACTGTTAAAAATCTTGAGAACCTTTCCATTTCTGAACCAGAGCCAATCTTTTAACAACATTTTTGTTTTTTTTTAATTCTCTGCTTAGCTTTCTCCTTCTCTGCTACTTTAAACACTTCTGTGATTGTGTGTATGCTGAGTAATGTATAAGGTCTGAAAGAGGACTTTACAGTTGCTTAAAGGTATTTAAATGTTTTTACATTTTGCATAAACATACTTGTTATCAGCTTTTCGATAAAGCTCCAAGGCAGAAGTAGATCTTGTACAATCATTTGCCAGAACACACATGGTTTATAGACCGGTATGAGGTGGGAATTAACACAGAGAAAATATCTTTATATCATGTTTTATTACAGCTTAATTTCTGAAAAACAAGTTTCCTTCTATGACTGAGTGACCAAGTTTATGTGTGTGTGTGTGTGTGTGTGTGTGTGTGTGTGTGTTCGTGCACATACGTGCCTGTCAATGAGAGCTGTGCAGACACATGAGTTGTAGCTATCAGTGGCTTGATCACACCTCATTGGAGCAGACCCCCCTCTGAGTGGTAAACAAGCTAATCTGCAGTTTGTGTGTGTAAGTGCGCAAATGCACTTCGTGGCAGGGTGTGTGAATGTAAGTATTTTTATTTGACAAGGTGTTTAAGATTCAGGAGGGGATCTCCTAGATGACCGAGACCGAGAAGTGCAGCAGACCAAACTGAGCTTGTCATGAGCTCTAACAGCTATCTTGAGTTTGGCCTTAAAGAGACAGTGAGATCTGAAGTGAGTAATGATGATATCTATGAATAAATTTAAGTATTTTGTCACTTTTAGACTGCTGATTTAGGCAGAAGAAAAACATTGATTTATCTAATATGTGCTAAGTGGGATTTATTTGAATTATCTTCCTGATTATTCACCTCTCAGGAAATTGTGACATAATCGGTTTGTTTTGTCCAATCATTTGTCCAAAGGCTCAGAATATTCTACTACAGTATAGATTAAAACGAGGAAAAGCTGCAAATTTTCTGATTAATAGAGATGCATCCTTGTAATATTATATGTTGTGCTGAACATTGAGAAAGATTTTAAAGACTAAAGTCTTTGAAACACCACAACATCCCTGTCCATAACAAACAAATGCAAAACAGAACTTAAAACCCAACTTGGCCCTTTGAGCAGCATATCCCTCTATCTGACAAAAACCAGAGCAGTATGGTGTCTTTCCTTTCCCTCTCCAGCTTTTTGGCTGGTTCACTCTTGTTTTACTGGCCGGCAGGGGCTCAAATGCACTAACGTGCACCTGCAGCCAGCCAGACAGACTGGCACAACACAAGCACAGATTATAAGAGAGAAGAGCCTATACTGTATCTTCATATAGAAAATTACATTCAAAGCAGCATTGCAGTTTGTAATATCATATATATTGTTTTTCTCTTGATTTTAAAATACTCCACAAAAACTAAACCATCTGCATATATTGTTTGTCTCTAACATTCTGACAATTCTAACCATTGGGGGCATCCACACAGGAAATTTGGGGTTATATACAGTATTGGTGTCTTTTACAGAATGATTGCATTGGATCAGTTGGGTCCAGTTGGGCCTCTAGTATTCAGATTTCTTCCAGCATGTCCCATTTATGCTTGTTCAGATTAGAATTCACTCCAGTTATAACCCAACTGAATTAATTTCACTCCTCAGCGGGCGGCAGAGGAGAGGAAGATCTCCCTTTTGCAGGGAAAAACCTCTGGCAGAACCAGACTTGAGGAGGGTGGACATCTGCTCCAACTAATTGGGAGGTGAGACAGGATATAGGCCCAAATGTAAAAACACTGGGCAAAAGGTATGCCTACTATGATGGTGGAAAAAATAAGAGTTAAAAGTTAATGACAGCGATAATAGGAAATGCCAACATGGTGAGGAGATGTGCTCAATGCATCATGGGAGTTTCTCTTAAGTCTTGGCTTGTTGCAACACATCTAAATAGATGGATCAGCGTGGTCTGAGATGGATTACTCTATGCTTTAGCAAATGGGAAAAGTTTAAAATGAATCTTTATGAAAGTGTTAACCTTTTGAATTCTGAGCTTGGAGCTTGTTCTGTAAGAGAGGAGCCTGATAGCTGAATCAGACTGAATATAGCTTTATTTTCATTGCAAGCAAAGCAAACAATGAGATTTTCAGTAGTTAAATTGTTGGTGTTTACCATAAATTTAACACATTATACATTATTCAAGTAAAACAAAATGTTCCCAGAGAAAACACTATAAGAATGTGATAAATAACGAAACATGTCTATTGACACTTACATACCTACATACACTGGTATATAAGAAATAACTTTTAAGTGCATGAGGTGCAGTGAGCAGCTGCAGTGCAGAACAGCAGGACATCAGCAAAAGTTTTTATATAATGCCGTTGAAAACATTTATGGCCCTTTTGGAAGAAGTTTTTCTTCAGCGTAGTTGTGTGAGCTTTGGCTCCTCTGTACCTCCTGCCTGATGGTAACAGTTTGAAAAATCAGTGACCAGTGTGATAGCAGTCTGTGCTCTGCTGAGATTACGTGAGGTAGCAGTGTCCTCCAGAGATGGTAGCTGGCTACTGATGATTTTCCCAGCAGTCTCTACCAATCTCTGAAGAGACTTATCTGTAGCAGAGCAGCCTGCATACCACATCAATGACTGTGTGGTACGCACCGACAGACTGAGTTTCTGCACAGTTGAAGGAGATGAGCAGCAGATTTTTCATGTTGTTCTTCCCGAGCACTTTAAAGTGGAATCTCTGAAGTGCCCTCTTTGCTGTGGCTGTGGTGTTTTCTGACCAGGAAAGATCCTCTGATAAGAGGACACCAAGAAACTCTCCCTCTACACACTCCCCATTTACGTAGAATGGGACTGTCCAGTATCATTTATTGGTGTTAAGATGCAGATTGTTCTGAACGCCAGGCTGTAAGTCTCCGGACCTCATCCCTGTATGCTGATTCATCACCACCTGTGATGAGTCCAACAATAGGCAAGTTTAGTTTTGGGCTCTCTGAAGGCTCTGCCTCCGGTTCTACTTTTGAAAATGAAGGAACCATAAGTAATCCTGCATTCTTAGAGCAAAATGTACAAAAGGAAAACCTTTCAAATATAATGGAGGACTTTATACATGAAGATGAGAAGTGTTCATTCTATTCGGGATTTTTCATCAGTATTTAATGAAGACGAGCTTAAACTGGAAAAACACAAACTCTCCTCCTAAATTTCATCCGAACACTCGCTGAAGCCTTTTAGATGAGCTTCAGGCTTTTTAAGCACTTTTTTGAGACAGCAAGATAAAAACCTGCAGTGCACCAATGTTGAAGTAACCAATGCATGGACTAGTTTTTCTGTATCAGTACATTTGTGATTTAAGTAATGTCACCAGATGTATGTGTAGCTTAAAGCCCCACTCCTGAACTTTGGCAAATTTTTTCACTGAAGCGCCCACTAACAAAGGCTAATTTGGCATCTGTCTCCTCTGAGCCAGTAAAACTCTGACTCCTGTTTTATCTCTTGCTCTGTAACTTTTTTCTCTTTCTCTTCCTCTCTTCTTGCTCCGACAATGTCCTCGTGGGTTTCTTTGCTCAATCAGCCACGGTGCTTGTTCAAGACAGCCACTGTATTGATAGTGTGGTTTCTCCGCCTCGGGACATCGCTTGGCAACGACTATTCCAGGAATGTACATAATAGTTTTCAGTGTGCCACCAATACGAGTCAGAAAGACAGAGTTGCAAAGTTACGTAGCGCTACTTTGAGGTCCGGTGGAGCTCAATGTCTGTCAGTAGTTACCATGTGAGGGTGGGCTTGTTCTGCGACGGTGTTTAAGCTGGATGTGCTGCATTAACATCCACATTTATGCAAGGACCTAAATATTTACTACAGAACGGTGTTTTGTGATGGCCAGTGTTATTTATTTTAACCTGTCGGTAGTTTTGAAATCTTCTGTGACAAATATTAAGAAGAATTTTCAGCTTTGACCTTAACATCTATACAGACTTTATTCCTTTGTCATCTCTAATTTCCATTTTATGAGGTTTATATTTGTGTGCGTATATGAATATTAGTGTATGCAGAGGAGGAATAATGTGGGACTGCCTGCAGATAAGACCAGAATCCATCTCCTTAATAAGAGAATTATTACTATGGCCTTGGTGACAATCATCAACATGCTGTGTGCACCCTTGTGTGCGTATATGAACTTTGTAACTGCTTTAAAAAAAATGGGGAAAAAAACCTTGTAATTGCACTGGCAGCTTTAGGGCTCCCTAGTGGTGACAGGGAGGAGGGTGAAGATCTTAAGCGTGTGCACACACACACACGTCAGAGGGTGAAATAGTGGGGTGACAAGGGGCCAATTAATGTATCACGTCTGTTTTTTCTCCTCAGCCTCTGCTCCTGCATTGGGTTAAAGAGCAGATGAATAGGGGTAAATACAATTGTGGGCGTGTGTGTATGTGTGGCTCTTTCATGCGCGTCGTCCGCTAACAATAAGTAGTGCATTAGACCAGCCTATCTCTGTCCCCATCTTTGGCGTACGTGGACACACACACACTCGTAATGAAATCACAAAGCCTCCATATCATTGCTATCACAGAAAGATATAAACCCATTAGCTTGTTCCTTTGGGCACAGACACACACACACACATACACGCACAGGTTTATCATTACACGCTGTAAAGCTTTTCCAATTGTATTATCCCTCTGATGTCCTTCTCTCTGTTGTCTGTTCCAATGCCTGGGGTGGAGAGGACAGATAGTGTGTGGGTGTGTTTGGGAGATACTGAGTGAGATAGTGTGTTTCTGAAGAGAGGTACCTCAGACAAGCTTTAGAAAACAGACAAGTTATTTTCTGCCTCTGAAAACAGAAAATGAAGTTGTCACAAGAAAAAAAGAAGGGGTTTTCCTGCTTCTTGCAAATAATGTCCAATAATTAATTTACAGACAAAAGTAAAAGCTCAAAGTCTTACAAACAAGAAGCAACTAAATGTGGCTGCAGTAACATCCTGGCAAAGCATTTCTCTGACAGAAAAACTCAGCATTTGGTGATCCAGAGTTAAAGCACCAATTCCAGTGTTTTCCAAGTTTAAAGTTTCAGCTTCAGTTCCATGTTGGTTGTTTCATTATAATTACAGTGTTGGAGCTGCTGGAACATGCTTTAGAGTCAAATTTAACCAGCTCCTGCGAAAGAGCAACCTCCTGTGTTTAGATTTCCACTTTCAAATGGTCGTATGGGAACAGTTGTCAAAATGTGAAGCAGCGTAAACCATAGGTGCCTCTTTGTTTTTTTTTACCCTGTAACGGCAATGTCTCTGTTGCTGGGCATTTATTGTTCTTAGTTAAAGTCGAGTTTAAAGAAAACAATAACAACTATTTTTGTATTAAATGTTCTTTTAGGATAAATGTGTTGCATCTCTATTTTTCCACCTTGGGATAGTTTTCCTGATATTTTTAGCCAAGCTGAGCTCTGTGGCTTTGAACAAAGGAATATCTATCATTTTGAGTCTGTTAGTGATCAATGTGGGGTTTTATGTCAACTAGCTAATTATTAGTATAGTAGTTGGTGTTGCAAGCAGCTTGGATGTGCATTGTATAAAATTATCAGGAAAATATCTGAAGGTTGCTGGTTTGATCTTCATCTTCTCTAGTGCATATGTCGTGCCCTTGTCCTCAAACCTACAACTAGGTGAACAGCTGATTGTTGCGGTTCAAAACGAAGCACCTGTATATGAGAACAGCAAGCACACGCAGAGTCCTGAATCACACATCATGCAGTGCAAAGATGTGCCTCGTGCACAAACTATAAGACAGGGCTCCAAAAATTTCATATAAGGAGCTGCAGTATTTCCACAACTTGTGAAACAGTCCAGTGGCTGTTGCTGCTCAGTTTTTGATACTTAAAGCATCAGGGGCCGTATTCTCAAAGGATTTTAAGGCTAAAAGTGGGTCCTAACTGGCAAAAATAGGACTTATAAAAAATGTGGGTGTTTCACTCTTAACTTTAGGTCTCCTATTTTTTTAAGATAAGAGTAATTGCCTAAAAGGATCACCTAAGTCTTAGAGTCCTTAAAAGAAGTGAAGAGGACTTTTAACTCCCTAAGACCAATTCACATAGACTTTTAAAATGGCTGCAGCCAGACGCTGGACACTGTGTTGGACTCTGGATAATGAATGAATGAATGCTTTATTTCAAACATGAACAAGTAACAAAAGAAAGTAAACGGAGAAAAAACAAGCAACATATATAGGCTCTGAGTTAGGAGCACTCCTAGTGGTAAGATAAGAGGCTTTGAGAATGCAGCCCCTGAACATTTTGGGAGGAAATAAAGTTTCATTTTGGCCCTGCAGGCATGTATGCCACTGTTACAACTCCACCTGGCCATTTAACCGAAAGCCATAACTGACCCTGTATATGCATGGGAGGTCAATCGAGTTATTCTGAGGAAAATTGTGTTTTCTTTCTGAGAAAAAAGATCTTTATATGTAAACCAATACGGCAGTTTTACTGAACAGATGTTGACTTCAAGTTACTTGTAAGGTCATTTTGTCAGATTGCCTGCAGTTATAAAATCAGGATTTTATAAAAGCAGTGCAATTTCTATGCATTTAAGAAGTTTTTCTCTGTCTGAGGAGAAAAAAGAAGAAAAAGCTAATGAGAGCAGATTTACTTGGAATTCAGATGGTTTAATGTTAACTCTTTTTTTGTTTTTTTTTCTTGAAAAAAGATGCCGAAATATGGAAGTGTGGAGCTTGAGCTAGTCTCATTTGAGTCTAGCTGAGCGTATTCATGCAATGATTATTCAACCTCCAACCTCATTATCTGGGCGTATTAGTGAGGTTTTGAGAACTTACATTTTTGTATGATTTTGACATTAATTGCCATTCTCTGAAAGCTATCACAAGATTACCCTTTTTTATCACGTAAAACCCAGAATGACTGATCTTAAGTTAAAAGTTTTTTCTTTTAAACGACAGAAAATTATTCTATTGTACGATAATTAATGTAAGGTTGACGGGTTTGCATGCTCCCAGCAGGCCCTTTATGTTCGGCTACTTGTACACTGTACAAACACACGTATACAAACATTGCCATAGACACTCACATCCCAGCAGTGGTCCCAGCTCCTAATGCGCTAACGAGCTCCCTTTCTCCTCCCCTCACCTCCTCGCCTCCTCCAGCTTCCCTCTGTCTCAAGTGATCACAGGAGTCGAACCCCACCACAATGAACTGCTCAGCGGGGGAGGGAGGAAGAGAGCTGTGGATGGCATGAACACTTCACTCTCTCCTCTCTTTTCAGCCACACACAAGAAAATGAGTTTCTGACTCGACACAAAAGAGCCTCTTTATCTCCCTCCTCCTCCTCTGTGTCTGCCTTTCTCTGCTCTGCTCTCTTTTTCTCCCTTTTTCCCATCTTCCCCCCCTTATAATTTCCCTTTTTCTCCCCTTTTCTGTCTGAAAGAGATATTTTTCAACTAATGACTTAATAAGAGGAGCCATCTGAAATTCAATTACAGAAGATTTCATTGTGGCGACTGCCATTTGGATAGAGAGAAGTATGGGTGGATGGAGGCAGAGATGTGTGAGCGTCTATTTTCTGTGACCTCTCACTGATTTGACTTTTTTTATGTAAATAATACCCCAATTTACATATCACGAATCATGAGACACCACCGAAAATCCTCAACGAAATTTGATTGAAATAAGTAAAATATGAATGTGATGATAGATTTTTAAATTGCTGCTAAATTTCAGCTGCTGATTATTTTTTTTAAAGATTTACCATAAAGAGTTACTGTAATCATGGCTGATGGTGATTAGATTCTTAGTTAATTATTGATAACCAAGTTATCATATCTATATGTGAGTTTAAATTCTGGCCAGTACAGAATCTAAACTTGTGAAAACGCATCATTTCCATGCTGCTGTGATGTTTCCACATGTGTTTTTAGTTACGTAGACAGATGTTTACATACCAATTTATTTCAGTGTTTTGCAAAAGTTTTCATTCGACATTTACATTGAAATGAGACAGACGTTAGAAATCTACTCCAGATTCTGATTCTGTATTCACAGAGGTACAGATGTAGTAGCCACTGCTGCACAAAAGGCCATTTTTAAGATTTGTGCTCTCTTTTCTCAATCTCCTTCTTTCCCTTATCAGTTTGTCATCATTTTGTCGGTTCCGGCTGTCTAAATTAATACATATTTACTTCCATAAACACAGTGCGCTGCGTGTGACATCATTTCTTCTGCACATGCGGGTCATTTTAGGGGTTGTATAGTTCTGTAATGGAGATTGCATTTAAATGATAATGTGAACAACCACACAAAAATATTGGATTTGAGCTGTACAAAATGCAGTGTGAACATAACCCATTTTCTTCTGCAAAAATCTTCTGGTTCTGTATAATCTGGATTTAAATTCAAGGACTGTGACAACCATGATGTAAACATTTTTTTGCACCTCTTCAGGTTGTCAGTTTTGGATTTAGGATGGGTTTGGATTATTATCGTGGAATAGAAGCTTCTTTTCATCTTTTTTTTTCAGATGGTACATTGTCTGTGTCCAGAATTATCTGAGATTAAATTGTGTTTTATCAGTCTCATGAACTAAGTTACAGAATATTTATGTTAATTTGTAAACATCTGACTTTAAGTTTTATGGTGTCAACACAGGAAAGCTTTTTGTTCCTTGCGGGTGTTCCTTAAAAGCCATATTAGGGCAAGTGTGGCTGTATGATGGAGCAGCACATCACCACTCCAGAGTCTGATCAATCTCCCTGATGGATCTTTGCAGTCAGACAAAGGTTTTGACTTGTTTTTCTAGCAATCCCTCAAGTAGTTCACTCTGAAGGTCCTTCACACAGACACGATAAAAGACACATTAACCCAGTATAAGCAGGTGCTGAGACGGCATGAAACCGAGGTAGTAAGAGTCTACACCAAGCAGCCAAACCTTCAGATATTTCAGATACTCATGAGCAAGTTAAACAATTGGTTGTTTTTTTACATGAACAATTTTTCAGTTTTCAGAAAGTTTTAACGACTGGTATCTTGGTCAACAGTACTCTAAATAATCCTGTTAATTGAGTTATTCTAACCCACTTGTACCGAACCTGGGATTCCCACTCTCTCAGATTGTAAGATTTCAGAGGATGCTCAAGGTTTGAACTCCACAGAAGTTGTAATGAAAATTCTTAAATGTCTCATCAAAAGTCTGAAAATGAATTGCATTAAAAGACTGTTTTTGCAAACTAATGTATATAGATTGTATGTTTTTTGGAAGAAGATCAAATCATTTTTGAAAAAATGCATTGTTACCAACGCTTTTTCTGTAAAAACAAACAAAAAACTTTACAGACACATTGAGTTTTTATAAAGACACCAACAAGTAGAAAAGAACAGAATAGAATATTGTTTATTGTCATATGCAACAAAAAAGTAAGTTTATCTGTGCAATGAAATTCTTTTGCTGTCCACCCTGATGCTGTCTTATAGCTACAACAAAATAAAATAGAATAAAACAAAGAATAATTAAATAACAGTCAAATAGAGTTTAAAAAGAATAGATTAATTAAAAACTGCAATAAGTCAAGCAAGTGGGTGCAGAGTCCTGAATCAAACATCTTGTAGGGTAAATATTTGGGAGCATTTCAGTTGGGGAGATGCAGCAGAAAATCTGCTTAAAGAGCCATTACTGAGCTTTGGCAGATTTTCTCAGTTTCTCTTGATCTGTCTCTTTCATTTGCTCCTCTCCCCCATTAAAATCCTTTTGCATTTCTTTGCTATCCACAGTTTCTACAGTGTGCATTACAAACAGTCAGTGTGTTTCCAGTTGCAAGCATGCGATGTCGTGCGTTGAGTTAAACTCGGCTGTAACACTTTCAGGCTGGCACGCAACGTTGCAAAGTGTAACTGTGCCATCAAAATAAGACAAAAACGTTTTTTTTAGGTCAAAGATACATAGATGGATGAATAAATAAATGCAAAAGTGATTATAATCCAAGAAAAAATACAGTACTAGACAAATAGAAACATTTTTGTTCTCTTTAACACTTTGAGTGAATTTACTAGATTATACTTGGTTGTTTTTTCTTTGCAAGACTTTTATAGGTCTATAAAGGCCTATAATAAAGTCGGTCTGTTCTGTACTGCTTGTCCTCCTACACCACAGATGAGGACATCGGCTAATGTGGGTTTTTTGCATATTGGTCCCATCCTTCTGATGTTGACTCTGCTCAGAGGGAGGTTGTGACACAGTGACACGAGTCCACAGGTAGAAACCCCGACTGAGAGGAACAAAGCAACAGACAGACACAAAGAGGCAGGCAGAGAGAAAGTGAACGAAAGTAAAATGATGTTCTTTTCATTTATCTCAGCAGTGGCACCAACTTTCTGTATGTTTCCTCCTTGTTCTGCTTTTTTTTATCTCTAAACCTCTTTCTTTCCAGCAGGTGTCCTTTAAACCTTTTCACCTACTCAGAAACTCTGAAACTGCAGCCTTTTCAAAAACTTTTCTTTTTTCCCCTTCCCTCTTCTCTGCTGCTCCATTCAGTCACACATTATTAAGAGTTGATATGAAGATGATTAGGTGTGGTTTGCTTGTTCCTTACTGCATTACATCCACACACCTCCCCCTTTATTAACACATACAGTCACCGAAGGGGGAAATAGGTGCGATACAGGGGTGAGGCCAGCAGGAAAAGGCAAACTGCGAGATCACATGGAGGCTGTGCTGCTCTTCTCTCAGCTCTCTCTGGGTGACACGCATCCAGCTTTGTGTTGTTACTTAAATATCCTCCTCACCTCTTCTGTGATTCGCTGCAGGATTCTCACCCCTCGTCCTCCTCACTCTTGCTATCTCCCATCGTCTTTTTACAAGTTCTCTTCCTCTGTCAACATCTCACTTTCTTCGCAACTTTAACCCCCCCTCCTGCATTTTTTCCCCTCATTTTCTCAGTTTGACAGATTGAAAAATGTTTTCAAAACAATAAGTTCTTATGAAATAAAGTATGGTATTTGTCAGACCAAAGTTCCCACCCATCTCCACTCTCCTTCCTTTCTCCTGAATTCTGTCAGCGCACTTTAAAGGAGCCATATTGTTGTTATTATCATTGTCTCTAACTGAATCAGTCACCATTAGACCTGAATCTTTCTCCTTCTGAGGCCCATAGACCAGCTCTCTAACCCAATAGAAAACCCATGGGCGCTATTACAGATGGCCGACCCATTCGCAAGGCCGCCACACACACCGAGACACAAACACACAGATTTCATTCTGAAGATTCATTGGCCTAATCCCATCATACACTCAGACATTAACTCATGCACTTACACACACACATACAGGCGACTTTATCACATACGGACACACAGACGCATAAACACTCTGCTCTCATTTAAAATCCTCTGTTATTGGAGCTCACTGAGCAAATGGTAATGCTATTGGAGAATGATGGGGCTGAATTGTTTGAATGCGTGTCCAGGAGGCTGTAACGGCTGTGTATGGCTGTCATTTTGGTTGAATGTATGAGGAGGACTAAGGAAGAGAGGGCAAATGTCATTCAATCAATGAGGTTATGTCTAATAGATGGACAGTTGAAGTCCTGGTTTCCATTTACTCTGCTCTCCACTAAATCCCTGAGCCTCTTTCTTTGAATTCATCATTTTAATGGCTAGTGATAAAAGAGGTCTTTTGTTTTTTTTTTCTTTTCTTCTGTTGTTGGCATTTACTGTAAATTTGAGATCCAGGTACATGAAAATAATTGGCATGTGTTGTATGCACTGAGAAATTATTTTAATTTAGTCATCTGGATATATTAATTATATATATATATATATATATATATATATTTTTTTTTTTATGATTTAACGCTGTTAAATGCAAGTACAATAGGGAACTAATGGAGTACCAATTAAGAACATGAGCGCTGAGGTTTTACATTAACCCCCACTGTTCTGCTAATGTTGATTTATTCGCCTGAGCTTTTTAATTGGCCAGACTGAGTTTTTTAGAATATAAAAAAATCTCACCATAAATCTATGGAATGGCTCTATCCAACCTTAAAGAAGCAAACAAACCCTCAACAAATTAGTTTTTTTCTTTTTCCCTGTTAGTGTCTGGTATTCCTTTTTTTCTTATCAAGTTTTTTACTGTTAAATCACAGCGGAATTTCTCTGGTGCTATTTTTTTCCGTCTTTTTTTTGCAATTTTTACAAATATTTAACAAATGACAGAATAAATATGAAAAAGAAAAGAAAATCAAAGAAAATAAGAAAGAAAGAAAATACAACATACACACACAAGCTAGTACAGCCAGGGCTATTATCCATGAATGAAATATGTCAAAAAGTTTGTGAATGGGAAAAATTAATCATAAATGAGTAATAATAATAATATTGATAAGAATAATAAATAAAAAAAAGAAAGAAGATTTAAATCCTTCAGTTCAAAAGGATAATAATAATAATGCATCAGTTTTATATAGCGCTTTTCTAGACACTCAAAGACGCTTTACATTACTGGATGCAC
>JAPMNP010640124.1:0-18233 GCA_029874935.1 Atherina boyeri | reverse complement strand
AATGTAATCTGTACAAGTAGTTCAAACAAATATAATTCATAGAAAATGTAAAAAAATCATGTTTGACATATTTTGTAAAGCTTCATTGTTAAACACTTCACTTATGTATATGAATTTCTTTGAATTTGTATTGAATTTTTGACATCAATTCAAATTCAATTCAAATTCAAGAATTGAATTGGTATTTAGGAGTCATTCTCAATTCAATTCCGAATTGTGCACAAGCCTGGTCCCCACTTGACAATACGTTCATTTACATGGTTCTATCAACTCTTCCGGTGCTGTGAAAACGACTGATAAGTGTGAACCTCAACAAAGGCCATGTTAAATGTGGTTAAACCTACACAATCAATAGTAAATAAAACATACTTTATTGAGTGTTTCAAAACTACTTTTATTGAGATCTTCAATATGAAGACCATATATCCTGTAATCTTTAAAGGAACATATCTTGCATGACAATACCAGTAACCAGTAATTTACATTTGAAAAGAGAATGAATTATATTCAAGGTGCCAGCAACATTTTGATCTTTTTTTTCCCCAAGTCCTGCTATATAATCACTGGACTTAGTGTTTGGTGGAAGCAGCGACTAACTTCTAAATCAATTTTAATCATGATGTTTTTAATCACTCTTGAACGCCAGTAAGATAAGTTGCACTTTAAACATCTTGAAAACTTATAACGCTATCACATATGGCAGAGATGACCAAAGAGCTAAAAATGGGTAAAACTGCAGTTCCTTTCTAGCAAGAAAGTTTTTTTTTAGATATCTGAGTCAACAATTGGAAAAACCAAACAAGCACAAAAAAGACAACACAACATTAAGAGGAAACTCGTCATTAAAGTATGATGTTGGACAAGTTAAAACCATTTAGAAAAGGTTTCAAAATGGACTTTAAATTCAACATGCAACCCTGTTTCTATTTTAGTTGAGACAAAATGGAAAACATGAATAAAACTCAATGGCAATTATCTAGACATTACATAAGCTGTTTTATTTGGAAACAGTTCAGATATTACATCTCAATTGTTGTAACTGAGAATTTTCCTTTTTTTCTTTTTAAATTTTCTTTGTAAAATATTTGTAATTTTGGATGTTTACCACTTTGTTGTGTAACATTATGTATTTTGGAGCTGAGAACTACTACTGTGGTTTAGAAAACAAAAAGGATCTCAGGTCCGTGCTCCCTGAAAATTACATCTGAATGGCAGAATAAGTTGCTCCAATCTATATATCTCACTTGGGGTTGGTAGTATCCTGACAGATAACAAAAATAATTGTATTCTTTTTCATGTAGCTTTACTTCAGTCCCAACATTTTTAAACGGGTCAATCAGTTTCAGCCTTCAACAGATGCAACTCAAAGAGGCTGGCTAAGGGGGATTAACCAGAGTTGTTAGCATTGTACTTCCTAACAGTTTGGATTCCTAGAAAAATAGGGACAATGTTAAGGATGTGAGCTGTGCATTGTTTTCGTTACAAAGAAACAACAGTTTTAGAGATGATCATTTTGACTATTTAAGAACAAAGAACCAGCATCTGAACAAGGAATCAAGGTTTCAAATGTGCAGGGAGAGTAGATGGATGCTACAATTTAGCTCGTTTACACCAGCTACAAGTTAGCTGTGAGCTAGCTTGTTGCCAGTAAAAAGTGAAAACTAAAAGAGTTGAGTGTTATTGCAAATGAGTTTTGCAACAATTGGAAGACAGAAAATAATAGGCTACAGTCAAACAATAATGTGAGGAAAGTCTTGATCCCACCCTGAAATACTATTACAGCATGTTAGCTAGTAGCTACACACACTATACACACAACATTCCAGCGCAACTTTTGTGTGACTTTTGGACAAAAGCAAAAACATTCTGCTGATCACAGCAGACAATAAAAGAAAAAAAACACAACTACCTTTTAAATGTAAAAATGACCCTTTCAAATGCAATTAAATGAAATAAAGTGAATGACTCAGGAAAAATCCTTGCTTTATAAAAATGTAAATTAAGACCACAAAAAACAAATGAATGGCATCGAAAAAAGGAGAATACAGAACAAGAGTATAAAAAAAATATCAGTAATATCAATAAAAACATGTTGAGACCAGATAGCTTCCAATTCTACAGTATTCTCTGGTCTCTGAGTCCACTTGGTCCTTGTTTAGTATGATTATGATAAAACTGAGCTGCCAGCATAAACATCCAACAGAAACTCAGCCCAAGAGAAATGCATGGAATCACTGAAGATAACAATTCACTCTGAAATGATAAAAGTGCTGATATGTCTCTGTGCCTTTTTTTCTCCTAACACATCGCTGATGTGGTGGAGGGAGAGCCAGACTGAGGAAGATGAGAAGTCTGACTATGGCAAGTACAGCATTCTCCAAAGTCTGCAATACACATCACACCTGAGTAAAGAGGAGGTAATGTTCAAACCAAAAGGGGGAAAAAAGCAGTAAAATTTCACTTACAATGTTCAGTCTTGGCATAAACGGTGAAGTAATGCAATCCAGATGGATTAATGTAAGACACCATGAATGAAAGCAGTCCTTATTCCTAATTACACATCAATATACAAAAAAAAAAAGAAAAAAAGATTAACATGTCTTTTTTTGTCTTTTGTCCTTTGGTTAAAAGTCAAAGTGACATTTAGAAACAACAAGTAATCTGCCCATTTTCAAAAGGATGAGAAATTACAGAACATTAAACTCGGATCTGTCGTTCCTCTTGATTTGGCACATGTTTCGGGTCAAGTACTTGTTAGATGTAAAAATACCAAACACGACCTTTAGAAATGACGCAGAATCAAACTGCATGACTTCATCACCTGGCCACTCCAGGTGACAGGTTTTCTGCCAGTATTTGGACAAGTCTCTTTAGTCATTCTTGTCCGCGGATGTTTATTTTTCTTTTCCTTGGTTATGAATACATTCTCCCATCTTCCTTAAAGTCAAAGTAGGTTAAAGTAGGTTACAGGAGAGGATTCAGAACGCTGTCAGGACATGGCTGCACATCCATGTGCTGTGTTCACATCCAGGTTAGAAGGCAAGTCAGCTAGAAAGTCACAGTTGTAGTGTTCTTGTTCTGGAAGGTTATTGTCTGAATGCTGGAAAGGATTTTTCTCTGATGCCCAGCCAAAGTTACTCCCATGTGTAGCAGATCCCTGAAGACACAGGATAAAAGAAAAAGATAGAAAGTGTAAGGAATAAAAAGAAAAAGATTTGGAAAGAAATAAGAAAGCTAATTAAATGGAAAGTTACAGGAAATATTTGAAACTGTAACAACTGCTAACTACAAGTCATAAATTGTAAACTGGAAGGGAAATAGAGATAAACATTATTTTAAATAAATAAATGGAAAATACAGGACTGACTGTGTGGTGATTTGAGCCAGCTGGTCCACTGAGTTGAAACCAGCCTGCAGGAAGCTGTCCTCATAGCGCTCCATCTTGATGGCCCTCAGCCATTCCCCAACTGAAGCGCACGGTGAGAGGGTTAAAGGTGCACGCTGGTCCAGCAGGGGGTAGGACGGCCTTAGGAAAGCAATCCAGAAACAAAGGAATGACTTACATACATTGCCACCAAAAACAGCAGTAAGGAGCTTATATGTATCCTGCAGCCACATTCCAGTTGACAAGCTAAGGTATAATCTGAGACTGAGTGACTGACAGGAACAAACAATGGGATTTGTCAGGGCTGGAGTGTCCTCTGCTGAATGCCACCAGCTGACAGGGAGAATGTGAAGGATGGGAAATGGGCACAGCAAGTGTCTGACAGGTCACTGCAGGACACTGAGGTGGTACCTAAGAGTGGGCAGGAGGAGTGTAATGTCTTTCCTGTGACTGTCAGAACTTTAAATGGATCTAAAGAAAGAGACATTGTTGCCCTTTTCAGACAGGGAACACAAACATTTTTGGCTCCTGTGTGTTAACATGACAATCTGTCACGCGGACATTGATAGTTTTGAAGCTGATGATCCTGATAGTGTCATGTTGAACTAATGACAATGATGAACTTCTTGGGGGGGGAAAAAGCTGCATTTTTTTGTGAGATTGGGCAGTACATAAAGTGAGGCATATTGAATAAGATGACTTAATACCACATACTATATTGCCGTCACAGTTTTTTACAGCCTGACAAGAACACTGTGTTAATGTACAACATACCAATGCTGGAAGGAGACAGTTGACAATCTAACCTTACTGCATTTAGGTTTGTGTAGCTTGTGTAATTTCAATCTAGAGTTTGTCTACTCGGTAAAAAGACTATGCTAAAACTATAAAAAAAACGAACTTTTT
This sequence comes from Atherina boyeri, assembly GCA_029874935.1. Classification (NCBI taxonomy): domain Eukaryota; kingdom Metazoa; phylum Chordata; class Actinopteri; order Atheriniformes; family Atherinidae; genus Atherina; species Atherina boyeri. The sequence goes on along the minus strand of JAPMNP010640124.1, from coordinate 13,942 downwards.
AAAACTTGGGTGGCAAAAGGTGATACCATTAAAGGTGGTACAGGGGATTTTTCTTTTTTGACAAAATTTAAATCTTTGCTAAAACCTACTGGAGAGATATGTTGCAGGCCCATACTTATGAAAAACAAAACAAAAAGTAAAAAGAAATAGTGAGTTTGGACGTGATGGGGCCCAAAAAACAATTGCCAATAGAAAACAACCCCTAGCCATGCAATATTGGTCGTTGGTACATCAATCAACCAATTTTTTAGTAATAGGGTAAGGCTTTTCATAGGAGGATAGGTGGGGGAGGAGGCGGTCTCATGTGCATGCATCATTTGAAAATGATTCTCATCGTCACAGACCTGGAAAATCCTCTGTACCACCTTTAAGAGTTCATGTAGAATGACATTTGTTATAATTGAAAAACACAGTATTGATCCAGTTGAAAATGCATTCTCTATGGCCTCTTATGTATCTGTTTAATGGTGCAACAACTGCTAAAATATATATGTATATCAAAAAGTCTAACCTGGTAACAATACTGCTGTAACCTACAGATAAAAGGCCAGGGTGGTCATACTGACATGAGTAGGCCAGTACGTTCATGCACATTTGTGAAAGGCCCCTAAATGACTCATTTTCATCCCATGCAATGGAAAAAATCTGGTCTCTTACCCTGCTCCTTCTTGAGCCACTATTTTCAGTGATGCAGGGTTGCGGATCAATTTGTCCAATGCGCTAACAAGGTCTGCAAATCGAGGACGCGCGGAGCGGTCCTTCTGCCAGCAGTCCAACATCAGCTGGTGAAGGTGGGTAGGACAATCAGGCGGTGGGGGCAGCCGGTAATCTTGCTCTATGGCATTGATTACCTGATAGGGAGATAAATGATGACAGTTGAAATAGATGTGTAAACTAGATTATACTTTGATCAATTTTGAGTTGTTTGGATTTAACATTTAGAAAAAGGCACAACAAGGAAGAAGAAATAAATATAAAGAAAAAATAAGCAACACTCTGATCATAATAACTCTACCAATGAACTAATAACCTTTGTAGTTTTGTTTTAAAGAATGCCAATGTTGCATTTAATTTGGGAAGACAGCTTTGAAAAAAAGCAACTATTATTGTTAAAACTAACAGAATTTTGCATAAACTTACATCCTGGTTGCTCATGTCCCAGTAGGGTCTCTCTCCAAAAGACATGACCTCCCACATCACAATGCCATAGCTCCACACATCTGAGGCGGAAGTAAACTTTCTGAAGGCTATTGCCTCAGGTGCTGTCCAGCGGATAGGGATCTTACCTCCCTACAGAGAAAAGAAACGGTCAGCTCTGCAAAACTTTAACCACCAAAACCACCTGTGTTGCTTGTGAGGAAATTAAACTAGGCTCTTCTCTCACCAGAGAGCTGGTGTAGGTTGGGTCAGAGGAGTTCTCCTGCAGGAAGCGTGACAAGCCGAAGTCAGACACCTTGCACACTAAGTTGCTGTTGATGAGGATGTTGCGGGCTGCCAGGTCCCTGTGGACATAGCTCATCTCTGCCAGGTATTTCATGCCAGAGGCGATGCCACGCAACATACCCACCAGCTGGATGGGAGTGAACTGGCAGTCATTCATCTAGAGAGAGGAAAGAAAAAGTTCAGTTTGTGTCGAAATGTACAAGTCGTGACAGTTTCAGTGCATGCTTTCTGTGTCACACTGACCCGTAGAAAAGAGTCCAGTGCTCCGTTCTCCATAAACTCTGTGAGAATCATGACTGGACAGCTGGCAGTGATGATTCCCTCAAGGTGGATAATGTTGGGGTGCTGAAACTGTCCCATGATGGATGCCTCAGAAAGGAAGTCCCTTCTCTGCTTATCTGTGTAGCCTCCTTTCAGAGTCTTAATCGCTACGTAGTTTTCTTTTTTTCCTGGGATCTTCAGCCTTCCGCGGCACACCTCCCCAAACTCGCCTGCGGCACACAGACACATAAACACACATTAAGCCTGTTTTCTATCACTTAATAAGAATAGCTGCTGCACTTGACAAATGTAAAGCTTGCTTCCAGCAAGTTGTGCCCTTTAGTTTAAATGAGGGGCCACTAATGTTGGTACCATATTTATCAGTTAATTGGTTTATTTCTGCAGCCATATTAAATTTGGGGTGATAAAGAAAAGACAATAAATTGTTTTTAAATTGCTCTGAATCAATTAAACTGACTGAAATGGATATATTTCAATAATGTTCCCAAATAGAACAATCTTCCTAAAACACAAACCAAAAAGACAAGTGAGAACATTAAGTACAAAGCTTACAAATCTGTTATTAATGTGAAAATGGTATGGGTAGGGCTTACCAGCACCAATGACCTCCTCTATCTTGACAAAGGAAACATCAATTTCCTTGGCAAATTCTCGCACCGCCTCATTAGGGTCCTCATAGGTGAAAGGGTCGATATAAACCTTGACCCCTGAGAGAAACAGACAAACAGAGCCGTGGGAAAATTAAGCAAAGAAATGTTAAGAGAACTATGAGGCTGCACAGATTAGAAATGATTTCCCTGACATGAACGAGTTGTAAATCAGCTGCAGTTTAGTGTGCATGTCCTTGACAGATTACCTTGGCCAGTGAGGTACTGGCTGTTTTTGTCGCTCAGCTCGGGATCCTTTATTCGGCTGTGTCGGCTGCAGGTAGATAGAGATTGGTATAAATACAACAAGATTAGGGCAGTGGAGCAGTTGTCTAAAGATCAATGTTTAATTGGATTCTTTGGCAAGTATTCCAAATGCACTGTCTGCCAAATGAGATGTAAATCCATAATCTGACAATGTGACTATTCAGATGATGTAACGATAAGACATAACCTCAGAAACTAAAGCATCAGTTAAAAAAAAAGAAGACCTTTTTTTAGGATTTTTTTCATTTGATGTTTTAAAAAATCTCTATGACGCAACCAAGAATATAAAAATATCATAGCGAACGGATACCTTCAGGTAATACTTTTCTAATGTGGCCACACTCACAAAGAGATAAATTGAATTAGTCCAATTATTTCCTTAAAGTTGCTCTTTATTTAAAAAAAGGAAAAAAAAAACATCTCCATCAATCTTGTTGACTGCGATTTTGACACAAAAAATTGCCTTGTTTTTCAGGGCTTTTTTTGGCCTTTAACAATCCTCGGAAATCTTAAAGACACAATACAAGATGAGTTGTTGTATTGGTGAACATCCGAGCCAACCCCTACGGTACTGCTCTTTGACACGAGTGGCTCCATTATAATTCTGCTGGCACAAACTCATCCCTACAAGACTGTAACAACCCTGTAGCTACTGGATCCCTGCCTTCCTCCATCCATCTCCCTCTCCCACCTCATAAGCCTAAAATAGCAAGAAAGCACCACCCTCAGTTAGTGGCAGATCTGGGCCTCAGTTGCTGGTTTGTGTCTGTGTGTGTGTGTATGTGTGTGTCACAAGGTCAGAGCTATTGTTCTCCTGTCCTGTGGAAACAGGGTTGGGACGCCTGCATCCTGTCTTTCCCTGCCCTCTACCTCTATCGTCATCTCTCTCTCATACAAACGCATGCACTTTCTCTCTGCTGTGATGGCATCCAGCACTATTTACTCAAACAATGAAGCCCAAGGAAAATGTTCTAATGAGCAGGATAGCTTTTAGCTGTGTAAGCGAAAGAAATCGTGAGCATTGCTTTGTGTCTGAACTGCTTTACAGCAGAGAAAAAAAAATGGTGTGGGTAACATAGTTCAAATCCACCGCTGATAAGATACGATATATGTATAAACAAAAGAACAAAGTGGTGCAAAACCATAAAATTGGGGTCATGGATGTTATTACTTTTCGATTTCCCCCTCTTTCTTCCCCATTTCCTGTTATTTTGTCAGCTTCTTTCCCTTGCAAATCTATTTTATTCTCTGTCTGTTTTCCTTTTCCCTGGTTCTCACCGAATGCAATAGGCGGCCACAAAGACGAAAGTGACAAGCAGCAGCATCCCCGCAGCAATAAGGATGCCAGGTACCAAGAACTGAGAGGCAGAGTCATGTCCTGAGAGAAAAGACAGACAAAAGACACAGAGAAGAAAGAAAAAGACATAGAAAGGAAGAGAGTTAGATAATATGTCAGCAAAAACCATAAGAGAAGGTTTACACTGGTAGTAGTGTACAAAAGGAAAAAAAAGGGACATGACTAGAATTCATATGAATAAATAAGCTCAATATAAGGACCTTAATTCAACTGAAGGACACCGGTAATGAATTCATAATAAGGAAGAGGGATTGATTATGTAGAAAGGATACTAAGAAAAACATTTCAAGAAGAATTTGAAAAAAAGAAAAACCCTAAAACTAACAAAAACAGGAGTAATAAGCTGAAGCATCTTCTAGAAAAAGGAAACGTTTCTTACCATCTGGCAGAGTGTGGAAGAGGGCTGCAGGACTGAAGCTGCCATAACCCGCAAGGGTCCGCACCCGAACCTGCACTTCATACTGAGTGGCCCTGCGGAGGTCCGTCAGCACAACCTGGTTTTTGTTGCTCTCTGTGTAGAAGCACTGATCGTCACTTCTTCTCTCCTATCAACAGAAAACTTGAGTTAGATGGACTGAAAGCTAGGAGAAAATCTAAATCAATGAAGAAAGGTAAGCTCTTGGTTGTTGCAAGAGGCTAAAAAAGCATTCAACAGGAATTTAAATATCTACTGTCAAATTGACCACCTACTGAATATATATTCTCATTTTATGCAGCTACAGCTTTTAAGGTTTTATATACAAAACAAACCAACATTTCAAAGCATTTGTTTGCTGGGTAATTCTGATTTTAGTTCACATGATGCACATGTTTTTGGATTGAGCCACGTTATCTAAACCACCATCCCACATTCTGTTTACTATACTGTAGCTACATTGTGACAAAGAGCTTTTCTAATCCTGAGCCTGCAAACAAAATCCTGAAATCTGAATAATTCATAGAGTCAATTGAGAGTTGTCGTCATTTACCTTCTCACAATAGCGTAGCTGGTACTGCAGGATGTTGAAGTGTGGTTGAGCTGGAACTGACCAGTGCAGAGTCAGACTACTCTCTGTGGAGTCGCTCTTTCGAATCACAGACACCAGCGACGGCACTGCATACAGGGAGGCAGAATATTAAATACCAGGGTAAATCCTCACTATTTCTAAAAAAACTTAACTTATCCCATCTCACCATTATGGCTTGTGGTGATGTTGATACTTTCACTTGCAGGCTCCTTGCCGCTGAGTTGAGACACCCCATTGAGAGCCTGGATGGTGAAGGTATATGTGGTGTGAGGCAGCAGGCCCCACACCTCCACTCTGCGACCCAGCAGGTTGTCCTGCGCTGGACGGTAGCTGACGCTGTCTCTGCAGGGGAGGCACGACCCCTTGGGTGACCTGCATATCAAGCACTTTATCGCATAGCTCAGGTCTGTTCTACCGCCGTTGTCCAAAGGCTCGTTCCACTCCAGGCTGAGCGTGGTGTCGTTGATCTGGGGAATGATGCCACGTGGGGCAGAGGCAGTTCCTGCAGTGACAATATAATCCAGTTGAATTTTGCATTGTCTGCACTGTAAATATTATAAATCAGGAAATTAAATGTCACTCAAGCTCCTGTAATTGTGAAACGTTTATTCTGACTTTTATGTCTATCTCACCAAGGCAGACATGACAGAAGTATTGATCTTTTCATCAAACTCTAAAGAAAGTAAACAGCTACTGAAATGTCAAACTGTTCCTTTAAATATCTTTTCCTGATCCAGACTGCAACCCTGCAGTCGGGCTCAAGTGGTGAGATTTTTTAAATTTGCTACGCTGAATCAGCAGTGACATTACAGCAACGAAACCAATGAGTATTTTCTTTTTGCTACTGGTGATTACTCTCCAAACATGAAAAAAGGTCAAATCATTTTTAATATCCAAGTGTCACACAACCCTGATGTAATCCTATACCCTCACGTTCTCCAGCCTTCTCTGCTGTATCATTTAACCATCTTTTACCTTTCCACCACCCAAGCAGACCACGTTTACAATCGGATAAAAGCTGAAGACATTTCACTCAGTCACATTTAGCCACAAAGCAGAACAACGTTCTTGCAGTGGCTTTGCGTCACAGCAGCAGCAGCATATGTGTTGCAGAATTTAACTAGTGCAATTATATTCATCTAAAGCAGGATGATAATGATCATTGTCTGAAAATTGTAAGATAGCTCTTGCCTCAAGCCAAGCATAACTGAACAGCGAGGCCATTCAGGCACTGTGAATCACTATAACTTCTTGCCAAGGAGACAGAGCTTTGTCACTGAGCCTGCGGGTAACTTCAGTGCTAATAGTGTTCTCAATAAAAATCCAAGTGGGACAACATCACACTCAGACAGGGAGCATATGAATTTTGAATTCAACATATGGGAATGGGAACTTTTTTTCAAGTGATACATGCCTTAGCAATCAAAGTTTACTTTATCGATATCATCATAACAGTCACAGTACTTATTTTAAGGCGAAAAAGTCAGAAAGATTTACAGATAGCTTGGAAATTTTGCATACAAATTAAAAATATGCAATGTGAAGAATTGCACTGGTAATCCACTACAAAAAAAACCCAGAATATATTATAGGAATGGCCTAATTAAGTGATAAATAATTAAGATGAAACCTTTGTAACTAACAATACCATTTTTGGAAGCTGCTTCAAGTTGGTATTTATAACTAACACCTGCAGAGAACATAGCAAGTCAACAAGCTGATGCTAATTTCCAGTGTTTCACATTGTTACACGTGTTTTACAACCTCTTTATGGCCATTCCAAGAGAGTGCGCCTAATTCAAAAGTGCCTCTCATTCACACATCAAAAATGTGGCTGAACTGAAATCCCCCATTCCACATGGAGGTGTCACTTCAGACCTTCAATGCCCACTTCATTTTTGAGAAAAAAGCCCAACCCCCAACAATCTATCACAAAAGACATGCATCTCAAAGCTTAGCTGTGGAGACAAAGGACACAAATCAGTCGGGGAAGTCGGGCTAATTGACACCACATGAAAGGAAGAATAACATAAGAGCAGGAGAAGGGGAAAGCATGAGTAGAGGTTACTGTTGTGAGCACCTTCATATCTACATGAGGGATTAATGACTACTGTATGCATACTTACTGGTGCATGGGGTGTCAGGAGTGTCCGATTCTGCACGCAAATACCCAGCTCGACATGCACACACTGACGCCCCCCTGATGGTGGCGTGGCTGAATCCTGGACAGCCTCTACACTGTCCTTCTGCACCTGACTTGAACTGACCCACAGGACAGGCTAGAGGAGATAAGAGCGGAGGATCAGATGAGAGGATTATCAATATTTCTATTGTACTTTTACACAAAATCATCACACTCATGGTGTCCTTGACAGACCTGTACCAAACTGAATTTGCATCAACATCCCATTCTTAGGCAAGCAGATGGCTGCAGATTGACAGAATCATGTAATGAGAGCTATAATGAAGCTGATACTAATAGTCAATTAAACTCAATTATAGTCAGCCGCCTATCACTGGATTTACCTGAATAATGATTCCAGGCACGTCAGAATATTTTTTTAAAAAGCCGCCTGTGTTTATTAATTCACATATATTGTTCAACGTTGCTTTTAAAGACAAGAACACCACTGTGACAATGAATAAGCAAAGACTGAAAGGAGTATGAGCTGATGCTAAAAAAGATTTGCTGACAAATCAATTAGTTTGACTGGCAGAAAACCAATAGACTACAATTTTTTCAAAAATTGTAACAAAAAAACAAAACTACTTCCCAAATTTGTGAAGATGCTTCTGCTTATCTTTGTTTTAAATAAACATATCTCTCACAGCCTAAACAACTAATCAGAAAAATAAACTCTTGACACTTGTCCCTCATGTGAATGTGCAATAATCCGGCACTGTGACGCCACATACAATCAAATTGTTTATATTCTGCCCTCTGTTTGGTGACTGAAGCACCGCGACTGAAACAGGGGATTAAAAACAATAAACTTTCACACCAATTGTTGCATTGTTATAGTGAAAACTGACACATTTCACAGGGTCAACACTCCTCTGACGGACATATCGCTGCAACAATTTTCCACATATGAGCGCAGTTATTGAGAAGTGCGGCTGCAAAACTCGCCTGCTTACGAATGCACAGCTGTTGGTTAAAACAATTAGAACCAGATCGAGTGCTTCTGAGTTCTCACTTTGATTTTACAAGATGTGTTTATAAAACTAAAGATTGATACTAATCACTTCTGGAGCAGAAGACTATCTGATTCTGACTGTATTGTGAAACAGCTATAAAGCTATATTAGCACATNCCCATGTAGCTGTATTTATAGTCCGCTAAAGGTTTACTTCAAAGACCTGGTTTACATATCTTAATCAAGCTCATTTAACAACACTGAATCATCTAGGCAACATTCATAAGTTTTGCATCACATGGGTGCATCGGAGCCAGAAAATGTCTCTTCTTGGAGATAATGGTATAACAGCAAAATGAATTTAATTCTAAACCTAGACGTCAATTTTATTTCCATTTTCTGAAATGACCAGCGTATAGAGCAAATTAACCGTCGAAAACCTCTATGAAGGCAATTTCCCTTTATGGCCTAGTGAGTGTTTTCCCTCACAGCTCTCCTCGGTGACAGAATGCTGGAAATGGCACTTCACCAGAAGCATAATGTTGGAAATCATTCTTTTTTTTCTTTTCTTAATGAAATCGTTATACCTCCCACAGAGATCAAACTGAATCCTGCCTTCTAAGAGACAGATGAAACCACATTTTTCTGAAAAAACAAAACAAAAAAAAAACAGCACTCCTTCTGCTTTTTTGTGTACGGTGTTCAGCATTTATCTGTGCTGGTGCGATGCTTTAAGTGTGCGTGTGCACGTGGGGGAGTGCTCACGCACGAGGCATGTTAATTGGACTCATTAGACAGAGCTGCTGCACAACTCCTGAGAGAATCATTCTGCTTCTCCTTTCTTTTCTTGTGTGCTTTGCTTTGATGTTCTCAAGCTGATAGGATCTTTACCCGGAGCACCACCTCCCTGCTTCGCTCCCCTCACCTCCCCAGTCCTCCTGTGCTCCTTCTATCTCAGCTGAACCATGAGCTGTCGCAGCAGTAAGCTTTTGACCCTGCTCTTCCTTTCTGAGATAAGTGCTGCTCCGGCTGACCTCTCCCTCTGTCCCCACTGTGTCACAGCCGTTTCCCTGCCTCATTAACTTCCTTGGTCTTTCATTTCCTCTTGAATGCTTCAACCCTCAGTGAACCCCCACCCTCATCTTACCATTGTTTTCTTGTTTAGTCTGCCTGTTCCGATGCCTATGTGGGTGTAGTCTCTATACATACATCTGTTTATGTGGCCTAACTTTGCTCCGCTCTTACCTGTGCAGCGCGTTTGTCCCTCAGCTGGTTCAAATCCCGACAGGCAGGTACAGGACGTCGTTGGCTGTCCCACCCACTGGCCATCTTCACCACAGAAGAGCTTAGGCGGTCGAGGTCGGGGCCCCTGCTGAGCAGCATGCTCCACACATGAACCCTGCGCTTCTTGCACTAGGTAGCGGGGAACAGTCTCAGGGAAGGCGGACAGAGCACTGACCAATGGAGGACACTTTTTGAAAAACACCCTGACAGACAGCAGGGCCATGCAGGCACCCTGAGCGTGAAAAGCCAAGTAGAAGCCTCTCTTGGTCAGAGGGTCGAGTCTTAGCGTCTTCACGTTAAATTTCCGCTCTCCACCCTTCCTAAGTAGAAAATCTGCAGCCACTGTGTCCACCTAAGACAGGAAGAAAGAGAAAAGATATTATATAATGACAAGATTCCAGCACATAGTCTTGAAGCTTGAGAATGACCAGAGAGGTTGTTTTGCATGTGTCAGCCTGGTACTTAACTAGACACTACACATGCCTTACATTATTTAACATTTTTCAAAGCACACCACTGAGACTTCAGATTGATTCACTAGCTTGTTTACCGCATAAAAAAGTCAACTCTGAACCTAAATTTGCAGAAGTGAACTTGCTGAGCAGAAAGGTCATTTATCACAGTGAACATTTTATCAGCTAGATTTACATGTTAGGTAATAATAAAAAATAGAAGCAGGGAGTTTTCTGACACTACTCTCTGATGTTGCGTTTAAGGACATGACGACATCAGAGATTTGATGTTCAAAGGCCAATATGTGCTGCATTAATACAAACCCAGAAGATACACATTAGTTAAATATTCAGGTTGGGAAAACACCATCCTTTCTCTTGTGAATCAATAACATAATCTGGTCATTGCATAAAATGGACCAAATGTTGAATAGAAAAAATTACATAACTGTAGAAAGGTTTTTCATATTTATATTTTTTTCTCTTTCTACAAACATATTTTGACCCTGCAAGATAAACAAAAGTAAGCCAAGTGCATACTGGAGGGGGAAAAATCCATCTAAAAATGTGTGTATTTTGGAAATGTCTCGGCAATTATTCACAGTACAATACACATAGATCACTCATTAGATTACAGGCTAAAAAAAACAGCAAGGTTTGTATGATTTCTGAACATGTGAACTTAAAGACTGACTTGTTTTTAGAGAGATTTACACATATTTCTTCACAGGGAGAGAAAATAGCCTTATTTGAACATGGAACCCTTATTTTTATTTGTGGTGACTTGAAATTTACACACTGCTCCCTTATGGAATTCAATTGAATACTACTGTATATTTTCAGACTCTCACTACCAAGAAAACTACAGTGTTAATTGGCTTGTGCTCAAAATGTTAAGAGTCAAGTAACAGAGAAAGGATTATAATCAATTAGTTTAACATTTTCAAGTAAAAAAGCCAAACATTTAATCACTGGGCCTCTCAAACACAGCCTGTTTTTCCTTTTTCACATTTAATGGCAAATTGCAAATCTATAAGCTCTTGACTGTTGACTGACAAACCAAGTTAAGTCATGACTGTGGGCGCATTGATTAATCATGTGGATTGTATGCTATAAATGGATCTCTTAAAGCACACAGGGAAATAAGAAAGTCCTTTAACAACAGTGTTAACATGTTTCAAACTTATTTATAAAACCAGAGGTGGGAGGCGGATACCTTGGTGTAAGGGTTCTCCATCCAGGGTGGGTATGTGTCGGTGGCCTCATTGGAGTCTGCCTGGTAGTAATAGAGGTTGAAAGTCTCCTTACAGCTCCGGTGATGAGTGTTCCTGGAGGAACACTCCATCATGGTGAATCGAAGCTCCACATAAACCTGAGACGCTTCTAGTCTCTGGATGAAGCCACTGCGCAGCCAATGGCTGGATGAACTGTCTGTTTGGCAGATCTGATAGGTCCTCACGCTGTTGTTCTCTTCATCTAAACCACTTACTTCCTCCCACTGAGAGCAAAGAGAACAAAGGGTTGTCAGATTGCACATTTAAAAGACATCTGACCCAGAAAAGTTGTGAGAAGTGAGCACAGTGTAGATTTAATTCACCTGTAAAGACAATCACTAGGGATTTTATACAAGTGGACATATTAGAAGTCCTATAAACCATAATAATGTTGCAATGCTTTGTTGTCTCTCTGGTGTGCTCCACCTGTCAATGACCCATGGGATGAAAGTATCTTGCTGTGGATTTTGATTTAGCCTAAATTTGAAACTGGGTTGTTAAATCATTCCTCCCACTGAGCTGCAGCACACAGCTAGTGGGAATCCAAGTTTCACTTGTCAAACAAGGCACACAGCTGCACACAGCATCCAAGACAGACACATCTTTCACCCCTCCAAAGCACTTACAGACCAAAATACAATCACAAATATGTATGAGGTAAAAACTCTTCACACAAATCTACATTTGTTCAGGAGCCACAACAGAAAAATGCTTTAATGTCTGGCTTCTGAGTCAACAGCAAACATGTTCACCATCACTGCATTCCCAAGAGCAGGAAACAAGCAGGAAATTAACATACTGGGGGCAAAATTTGGGAGATTTGCTGAACTTGAGGCACAGAATTTCTGTTATGTAAATATGTAAATCTTTAAAAACCCGTTTGCACATGATGTGAGGAGTGAGGCAGAATACTGGCCTGAATGAATTGCAGAGCAGCAAAGCACTCAGATCTGGATCACTTGAAGGGAGAATATCCCTTCTAATCTTTAAAAAATAAACACGGTGGCAGCAGATGTGTGTCTGAACAAAACATTTTCTGTGATGAGGATGCACCTCATTTGACAGGAATCATTCACACGAGTGAAAATCAAGTGTGACTCAGAAAACACATGGATGAAGCAGATATTCAAGGTGTTGTAGAAGATGTTTCTTTAAATATTTCCATTAAATTGGGTTCACTGCCCCATAAGGTATGATTGATTAAAAGCCTTGAAAATGTAAATATTATTATACATCAGCTGTGAAAGTAATCAGACTTAAAAAACATCAGCCAATCATTTCTGCTCTCATCGCGTGTTTTATTTGTCTATTGGCCCGTCACTCACTGCTAATAGCTAACGTTGTCTTAAAGGCATGGCCAGGGAGGGAGCTGTGACTCAAGTAGGCTGGTCTTGTGCATGTGCTTTATTCAAAAACTCGCTAATGGTCTCTGCTTTCTGAATTGCCACGAACATCTTCTATACCACCTTTAAATGGGACAGATGCAATATGTTTTATGTCACATATTTAATGAAGTTGCTAGAAATGATAAATCCCTTATTTAATGTTGCAAATTACTTATGGCAAAGGGTATTTCTACCTTTACAGCACCACTTTCACTATTGCCAGCTCTTTCAAAAGGTGTCTGTAAACAACTCCACAGCCACAACACACACTGCACTGTAGAGGCCCATATGTATAACACAGAAATAATATCTTACAAAAACAGCTTTGTTTTTGTTGTTAAGAATCAACTTAATACCATTCATACGTTAGGCAAATACACAATTACGCTAAACTGAGGCCATTATTACACAGCATGAACGTATATATGGAATCAATTTCACATACAAGCTGTGTTTGATGCTGACACATGCTGTACTTTCAGCCATGAATATCATATGTATTTGATATGAATTATTAATGAAACTATAGCTAACATTAAAAAAAAAGACATTTATGTACTGCTGAACCTGAAAGGCCAGAAAATTATACTTGGGTTTGAAGATGTAAAAATCATCAGCTGTAAAGGGATCATCATATGACAATTTTAAAAATAAGGAACCATGTGGTAATGCTTTTATGTCTGCATTTTTGATGCAGATAGATCATGGTGTCTCTCCTACTTGTCGTCACTGACTAAATCACTGTTTTGTACCCATTTGTGCCAAGTTAATGTTAAAAAACACAACCCAGCCATGTTTCTGACAACATGAGGCTTTTGATCCGCCGCTTCAAATAATATTGGCTGTGCAAACTTTTTCCAAGGATGTCAGCCTGTCTCTCTTTGCATCTTAATCAGAAGCAAAGGCGCATGTGGTGAGTATTTTCGTCCAGCCCCAGAAACCTCACTGCCAGCATCACTGTGACGCTTTTCCTTCTGAGACATCAGCAAGTTGAGCAGTTCTAGTCACCGACGCTGCTGGCAAAAATACCCCAGTAACCACTCTTGAGCTGATCAAATTACAAATATGTCTCTCTCTTTCTTTCTTTTTTTTTTGCTGGCTGCAGGATCTAAAATTGTGGGCAGGCAGTCAATTTGACTCCAAGGTTGATGGGATATATCAAAGCATCTGCTTTCAATATACTTTAAATGGCACATTCGGTCTGGTGTTTTCTTTATCCTGTCAGTTGCTTGCCATATAAGGAATTTGTTTATGACCAAAGTAACAAAGGAACAGCTGGAGGCCAAAAATCCACAGTCACCACTAGGTTTATGTTAGGAATATAGATAATATAGTGAGGCTAGGGTTACATACCTCTGGTTTGGCACGTGAAAAGATGGTCCATTTGAGATCAGATGTCTCTGTCTT
>JAPMNP010640122.1:0-12384 GCA_029874935.1 Atherina boyeri | reverse complement strand
CCCTCTTGGTAAATGCACCGCATGTTTTCCCTAAAGGGCGGATGAGAACGCTAGAAGCTTCTTTTTCACGCTGCGGTGAAACATGAGGGAAAGTGACGAAACCATTGTTGCTCTTTTATCTCCTGTCATGATAGCTCCATTTCCCCAGCACTGAAGCCTTGGGAGGAACACAATGGAAACCACTCCTTCTCCTCTGTTCGGCTCGCCTCTCTTCTCACTTTGTGTATGTGCCTACACTGTAAGTGTGCGTTTGAGTAAACCTGAAACACACAGTGTGTAACTTGACTGACAGTGTCTGTCTGTGTGTGAGAGAGTGTGCAACTCAATAGTGCATGTTTGCAAGTGTGAGCATGTGTGCACCCCACTGGTGGCTGTGTGTGGGCCTATTGGAGAACAAACTGTGCAGACACAGCCTGTCAGAATCGCTCTGCTTGTCTACATCCTGCATTCACAACACAGCCAGCTAACTCTCTTTCCTCCCTTCTCCACCTCCTCTTCTGTCTCTCTCCCTCCTTTCCTCTCCAACTCAATATGCAAGCTTCATGTGATTCCTGTTGAAGTTGCAACCCCACACAGATAGAAAGAAACTGGGAGGATCAGTGGAGGGAGGTGCTCCTTTTTGCAACAGCTCTGAGGGACGTTCAAACTAAGCGCAGTAAACGTGACTGTTGGGACAATGAATGCTGAAAGAAATAGGTTAAAGAGATGCGATAAGGAACGAAATCAACTTAAATACTTGATTGAAGATATTTATGAATTTTAAGCACCGATAGGAGTTCTTGTTTAATGATCAGGCAAAGCATCTTTGTTGGCTCATAACTTTGCCTTTCAAACATGGTCAATGAATTGGTCAATTTTAACGTTGCAGGCTGTACGCGCAGGCAATCAACAATTACACGAAACCTGCTGAAGTATTGGTTCCAGCACTTTGAACAAAGTTTTGGACTAAGACCAAGTTAATTACCTATGCCTGGGTGTCCTTATACTTAATTATGTACAGTAAATGCAAAAACTGCTGCAGTTTTTTTGCATTTCAGCATATTTGACATGGGATTCACATTAGAGGGCTACATAGTGATTGGGATCTGATGGGTCCTGTGGGACCATATGCAAATCTCATGGGAGCAGGTATGATAAGCACATATGTTACTGAAACAGGAACTAATCGTCAGGAATCAAACAGGAGGGAGATAGGGAAAACAGTCCTGAGTAGGGCTTTAGTAAGGGGACCACCGCGGAGGTATTATTGATGCAGAAGTGTATTGGCATTTTAATGTAGCTATAACTGATTGCACTTACATTCATTTTTCACAATTTCATTGTTACTCTGTTGCTTTCATCTGCAGACTGTTTATTAAAAATGGTAAACTGGGAAAGTCCAACTAAATATAGCAGGGGTCTCCAACTTGCGTCTTCGAGGGCCACTGACTTTCAGGTTTTAGATGTCTCCCTGCTTTAAAACACTTTGACAAACAGTTTGACAAGCTTTTGGATCCTTCTATTTTGAGTCAGGTGTGTTGACACAGGGAAGCATCTAAAACCTGCAGGACGGTGGTCCTTGAGGACCTGACTTGTAGCAACCTGCAACATAATGTGCTTTTATCTATAGTTGTCTATTGCTTGTCTACAGTTGTCTTATCCTGTAAGGCAGCCTTTCCCAAACTGTGGGTCACATGATAACATCAGGGGAGTCGCCAGATCACTGTAAATAAATACAGCTTACATTTATCAAACAAATTTGGGATTTTCTATTACGACAGTCAACATTAATCAGTCAACACATTAATGTATAACCAAAGTTGTTACTAATATCAAACATATTAAAATTAGAATTTGGCATCATCTTGGTGAAAGAAGCTGAACACCAATGTATGTTATCTTGGGGGCCATGGCTCAAAAAGTTTGGGAACCACTGCTTTAGAGGACTTCAGGGGCCTGGAGCCTGTCCCAGCTGACATTTAGCAAGAGGCACGGTACACACCGGGCACTTATCTAATAAGCCCATAAACCTCAAACTGCATTAAACATTCCTAAATGTCTAAAGGATAAAAAAAGAAAAGAAAAAAGATGATAAAATTTGCATGAATATGAACCACCATAAAACACATTTGTCTGCATAAATCATCAGATAAAAATAAATAAACAACTAACTTTTGATATAAATACCCCCTGAAGGCAAGTTTCCATGGCACAGAAGTCAATGGATGTAATTCAAATTCTACGAGTATGAGGGGAGTTAATATATAAATCAGTCACTTTTACTGAAGTTATGATACATGGAAAAAGGGGAAAGATGGTGGATGAGAAGAAGCCGACAACCACTGCACTGATCGAGTGTACAGTATACACAAAAAAGCTTTAACATCACCAATTCCATGCTTGTGATGTTACATAGTTGTGAGGATGAATTTAAATGATTTACATGCTACTTGATATTTATTATCATAAATGTTAAACACCTGAATTGGCAAAGTTGCTATAAATCACAGCTGCTGTCAACAAAACTTTTCCTGAGAGTTGCACAATAAAATCAGAATAAACTATCAGCAAATAAAAAATGCCTTGCACTCAATACTAATCCACCTCTGGCAGCTAAATGAGAATAAAGAAAGGAGAGGGAGAAGAGACAGCAAGACAGCATAAGATGATTAAGGAAAGAACGGATGGAGGTCATGAGGAAGAAGGTGATGAAAGATGGACAAGAAGAGGAAGGAAAAAGAATTCAGAGACATATAGGAAACAGAAAGGCAGAGGAAGAGAGAGGTAAAGAGAAAGCGAAGAGTGAGAGCGAAGCAGCAGGAGCTGTGGGCTACCCGTTACTGATTCAACGTCTGACAATGCCTTTATAATGGGAAAGGGAGAGCAACGGAAAGGCTTAATTCACAGACGTGTCAGGGAGAGTTAAGCCGATTTGTGATTTCGATTTTCTGTGTTTGCGAGACTGAGTGTCTGTGAGAGAGTGGGTTTTAGTGCGTGTGTGTATTCATGTGAGTGCTGATGTCTGCCTGGTTGTGTGGCAGTCCATTGACAGGCTAGAGAGGGAAGAAAATGAGAAAGAGATTGACACAAATAGACAATACATGTTTTTGATTTGTCCTGTGTGTGTACAAGAGCATGATAAGGGATGCTGCAGACGTATCTGTCACAAATATATGAGGTGATGTTTACAGAGCTCCTCAACATATGCACATGATTTGGTGGTATTGATCTTGCTTTAGAGATGAGACGAGATGATATCACTTCGTCTCATCTTGTAAAAATAAAAAACAAACAAAACTTACGAGCAGTGTTGTTTCTAATGAGCACTCATTACAAGTAAATAGTGATACTGAGTGATGAAACACTGATCACTATCAGCTAATGTTAACAACCTTCTCTTTACGTTTGCTGATCAGAAGTAGAAACTGTAAAACAGGTGGGACACAAGCATAAATGTCACACAAATGGAGACTGTTTTTACTGCCTGATCCATAATGGCTAAAGGATGTCCGCCACAAGCAGCAGGCTGTTAAAGTAATTTACATTCTGGTGTGGACCCACACATACTCATGATGCAATTACCTTAGCAGCATGTTCAGGCTGCTAGAATCAAACTGATCAGTTTTTGTTGTACTTTGGGAGGATTATTTCTGAGCGCCTTTTGTTAACACAAGAACGACATCAAGGTGGGATCAGGTTTCCTGTCATAGACATGCCACATAATATATGAGGTAGATGGTTGTGTGATGTATCCATCCAAGTGTTAAAGCCCCACTACAGAACTTAAGCACTTGCATCCTGGTTCTTCTCTGAGCTCTCTCCAGCCAGTCAAAGTCACTTTGATGTTGATTCTTGCCTTACCTCTCTGCTAATTTATTTTTTTCCTCACTTCCTCCAATAATGTCCTTCTGTATTTCTTTGCCAAATCAGCCACGGTGCATGTTCGAAACAGCCAGTGTGTTGATATCAAATAGCTAGTGTGTAACAGGGTGCTGAAAAGTGAAATGTAGCTGTGTTGTGATGCTCCAGGGTGGAGAAAAAAAAAGCTGTGAAGTGCAGTTTCTCATCCTTGGGATGCTGCAAGGCAATAATGGCTCAGAAGCAGAGAGTTTTAAATTCAGAAATGTACGTAGTGTTGCTTTAAGTTTAGCATTTATACTTCAGCATCTTGCATCTTTCATGAAACTCAATCTTATAAGTGAGTGGTTGATCTGAGGGATTTTCTGACAAAAACTGTGGAGTAACTACATTGATCAACAGTGCAAAATGTTACAGGTTTACAATAAGAGTAAACATTTGAGCAATTGCTATATTTTCCTGATTCTTTTTAGGAAGACATAATCAACTTGTGTCGCTACATGATGATGTTAATCTGTGACAATGACGTTTCACACTGTTATCTCACTGTGAAAAAGTGGAAGGAGGTCATAAATTCTATGAAATTGAATCTTCACAACTTCAGAAAAATTACAACTTCCTTGACTTAAGGTGCCTCCATGATGTACTTGCATTCAAAGATATTTTCACACATGGATAACTGTAGAAACATCCGCGTTTTTACAGGTTCAACTAGATTAAAACCTCTAGAATTGAAAAGCTCTAGAAATACTAGACAAGAAACCTCTGTCTCAACGTCCCTGTGGTATACAGTCTAAATACAATTTATTGAGTTTTGAAAATGATTTATAAAACATTAAGTGGTTTAGCATCACCACCATTGAGCCAATACATTAAACAAAGAACTACTGGCAGTTACACAATATGTACCACAAGAGCACTTAGCAGAGGTGACTGTGTAGTAAAGCCCTGCATTAGGATTGGGATCTTGGATCCCATGGGAGAGGCCAAATCTTACTGGTTTTAAGATTGCATTGGGTGGGAGAAGGTGGCTAAGAATAAACAGTGGTCCCGAATTTGCTCGTCGATGAAAAGTGAAACTGAGGTTGTTAACAAAATTCATGCTGGAGAATATAAAACAATATCAAAGACAGGAAAATCACATATATTCTCCCTAGCTCTTGTTTCAAATCTTATGTTATATATTTGTTTAAATTTGCTCTTTTTCATTCAATAGCTGCAGATATTTCAATATCATAGTTTTTGGCCTCAGTTTACACGAACATGGGGATTCAAAACAGAGATTTTTGTGGTATATATTTCTTTTTTTCTGTTATATAAGACTATTGGCCAACTAATAAAACAAGAATAAACACTTATTTTAGTTGGCCTGTATATGGGTCGGAGGGAGCAGGCGGGTTTGGGTGCAAACTCTGCAGGAGAGGGCGGGAGTGGCTGAGACAGGCAGTAGGAGCAGGCAGTAATGGTCAGAATTTTTGCGGAAGCAGGATTGAAAAAATAGTCCTGCGCAGGGCTTTACTGTAGTGCCATTCAGAAAAAATACCCCTCCAGCAAAAACAGGCTTTGAGCCAGGGGCAGCTTGTTATGGAAATGTTTACCACCTAGTCTGTCTATATTCAAAAGAATGCTGAAAACCTTTTTTTATGACCAATCAGACAAGTAATCTGTAAGTGCACAAGTAACACACAATTTGCACTTTATAATTTGCATTACTTATTTTGTTGACTGGTGTAATGTGTTTATTAATGGAGGATGTGCAATAATGAGGATCAAATTTATATTATGTAATTTAATATGTGCTTTTTGTATTGTTGTAAATGACATTAACCTGACAAGGTACAAAATATGGAAAGTAGCCAGAGCTAAAATCTGACACAAGCACATTAGTTTTTTTTAATCAAAATGTACTGTCCCTATTTTAATAAATAAAATATTCTCCACAGAGCNTACTTTGTTGCCAATCACGACTGATTAGCGTTGGGAGGTTAAAAATAAAAATAGAATGAAATAAAACACAGCTAGGTTGTCAAAAAATATCAAATAAAGGTCCCGAGATTAAACTTTGATTGTGATGATTTGCAGTGTTCCATACTCTTGGGTGTAGCTCCCTGTAAAAAACCCAAACAAACCACTAAACATCATCTTTCACAATTCTGCCATTCCAAGATTTTGGACCACCAACATTTCTGCCTTTTTGAGGTGCGAACAAATGCGCCTTTTATGTTTTTCAGGTGAAACTGGGCTGAAGTGGGAACTGTGGAAACTACATGCTATCCCTATACAGTATACACCCCATTTTATCATGTTTTACTCATGTTTTAATTATGTTTACTAATTCCTAGTAGCAAAATTGATATTACACTACAATAAATAAGATCTCATTCTAGTATTAAGAGTCTATAAACTCTATAAAGTTAAGCATGTAAAATACAATAGTCTGCTAAACGGACAACATATCATTACTTCTTATTACTGTAAATCTGACGACATTAAGACTTGTAGCCAATCACAGTGAGGCATTGGGTTCACCTCTACAAGTTGCTTATGTTTGTCATTTCACTTTAACTTCAAACTCATGTTCCTTCTGGTAATATCTTTACTCTGAGTGAAAGCATACCAAGGCCATAAAGGGAAGTTCACAAACTAATTCCCACCATGCAGCTCCTGACATATAACTACTCACAAGGACACATCTCAAAAGCAGCATGGTGCACTGTCCAAATAATGTACCCAAACTCACAGTCGGCCTGGTAAAGGCATGATCGTTATCAGCTAAACATTTTAACACTGAATGCACTTTTATCACATTAAATGTGAAAGTTTTGAGGGGTGGGGGCAACAGAGACATAAAAAGCCTCAATAACACTAAACAATGACCAAGGCTGTCTTTGCCACTGAAACAAAGCATTACTTGTGTTGTTCACAAGAAAGAAGACCGACTCAAAACATTCCACCTCAAAACTGACAGTTGGTTTCTCCACGTGAGGCACTGTGGTCGGGATAATGACGCTGGTGTGTTATAGTGTATTTTGTGTCAGTGAGTACTGTAGGTGTCATGAGCACGGCAGGGTTTGAGTAATTCTGCTAAAGCCTTAGGACTGCAAAGATATTTCTCCATCTTTGGTCACAGACCCACATGAAGAGACTAAGTCCGTTCAGTCATTCTTGGTGTGGGAAATCTGGTGTAAAAGAACATCTGCTGATGATTGAGTGGTAACTTCATCCAGAATTCCAGAATTCCACAGACCCTGAAGACTACAAGCTGGCCCACCTGAAGGCAATACACCGTAGGTAATGAAACCGACTCCACAGGAGCAAAAATCTCCAGTTATTTTTATGAAATGTTGCAATATTATTAAAGATCGAATTTCATTAGTCTTCTGAATGGTGTGTATGTGTCCTTATCTATCTTGTTTTGCATTTCTGTTGTAATAAAGTTAAGCGTCGTACCCATAAGTCTCCTCTCACCCACCTCCCGTCTCTGACCACATTTCCCAGATGCCTTCAGGCAGCATTTTGTTTGGGTAAGCCTAGAAAAAGGAGCTGGCATCCTGAGTCCTTCACTTTAATCTGCAGCATGAATCCCTCCTCGGGGCGAACAGACTTCCAGGGTTGCCCTACTATTAACAACACAGTCTGTCTACAAGACATACAGTAACTTGGCGTAGACCGAGTTAAGGCAAAGTGGACACTGAAGACGGGAAATGAATGACGCCTCCCAAGTTGACAGTGATGTGGGTAATGGCTTATGTTTGTCTTTACAATCACATGGAAATTTATAGTGGAATCTTTTTTATTTAAAGGCAAAGAAAATCTTAATTGCAAACATAAGAGAGGCCTGAAGGGAAAAGAGAATCATTACTGTGAAATTGAATCAGCTATAAGTCCACAAAGTACACGCTAACAGACTGACATCTGGAACCTGATACAGATGAGGGATTTCTCATCTCTGACAATGATGTTTATCTACTCTGTGTGTCCTCCTCAGCGTAATGACTATGAGAGGGATGGTGGATAAACCTCGCTTCCCTTTATTGATTCATTCTGACTGGATGCAAACTGAATCACATATCAAGTTAGATGTGTTTTTAATGGTGTGATTTAAAATATCTAAAATCACAGGAGGTGGACCATGAGGTACTGTTGTCTATCATTCCATCTGAAAATCAGGGGATTTATGTAACTACTTGGCCATTAGATTGTTTACGTTCATTCGTTGCTTTTTATGATGTCACACAGCTTTAAGGATTTAAATGCATTTCAAAGTAGTTATCATTAACTTGGCCTCACTGGTATTTGGATAGATCTGTGGTGAAAATATATGTACATATAGAGTGTCTAAAAGGGTGCAAGATGAAGCATGTAACTCCATTTGTCACATCACCACTTGATGTCCATTTCTCTTCATTGTTGGGTTGGGCCCATGTATCTGTCAATTTCTAATAATTCTTTATAACCCATAATATGTATGGTATCCTTAAAGTTAAAAAAATATTTGAAATTCAACAAAAAATACACAGTAAGCCAATAAAATCTGTGCAACCTTTATCAACCTTTCGTCTAACAATGTACCTTTGCTGTTATTGCAAACTTTGTTGAGGTGATATTCAAAAATCTTGGTAAAATGTAGTTGCACAGTCTGAGTATATGTGTGAAACTTTAACTCTGACCAAGTGTTGTTTTTTTTTCTCCTGCTGGCACAGTAGCTGCAGCTGTATAATAAAGAGGGGTGTGATAGAAGGATGGAGAAAGATGAATAAAGGGAGGAATGAAACAACATATAAAAAAAGAGAGAGTTAGGATGGGAAACAAGGATGGGAAAGGTAGAGAAAGAAGAGAGGAAGGACGGTGAGAGGAGCCTAGGACAAATGCAGGCCTGTCTCAAATTCTGCCTCGGCAGTCAAATCCGTGAGACCAACATTATGTTCCCCCTCTGAATCCGCGGAGCGTTTTTAATGTCAAGCGGGGAGATGGGTATCGGATAGTGCTCCGATTCACCCCTAGCTGATGAAGACAGATAGTTATGGTTCAGTTCTAAGAGGCCCAGCGAGCACCCGTTCAAAGACGGTGCCAGAAAGAACTGGCTGGGGTGCAACAGAGAGGAATTCAATAATTCACCTCCAGCATGTAAGAGCCAGTGTGCGCTGGCAAATGCACACTTGACGCACATACAGCTCAGAGTGAGAAACAAAAGGAAAAAAAAGATGGATAAGTCACAGAGAAAGACAGCAATGCTGCGCATGGCTGGCGCGGCAGTTACTCCGGCTCTGTGAGCTAGTGTGAAGTGAATTTGAGAGTCAGTGTTTGATTGATGAGCTGTTCGTCAGTGAGATTTACCATTATGTGGAATGAGTTTCTACACTCAGACAATATGTGTGTTTAGGCAGTTGTGCATCTGTGTGTGAGCTGCACATACAGTATGTTTTGTCATTTGGAGCTTTTAGTTCTTCAGTTTTCATTGGGGTTTGTTTTACCAAAGTAGAGGACAAAAAAAAGAAGTGATCCAGCAGTTTTGAAAACATAAACTTAACTGAATAACACAGCACACATCTGGGAGAGGGAAGACAAATAATAAACCAAAGGGGGAAAAGAAAAGAGAACAAGGTTCTACAATGAGTGCTTCTTGCTCATTAACTGTGGAGAAAGAAATGATTAAAGCTTGTCTCTAATCACTCTCTCGTCACTGCCAACAAAGAACTTGCTGATCTGTGGATGAAGTCCACTTTCATATCAAGAGGCTTGTCAAAGCATCTAGTTAGATACAAACACACAGTTTTGCTGAAGCAGTACAAGGCGCGATGCTCTCTGGTTCCTGAGCAATAAACCAACTCTTGATCAACTGTATGTCAAGATCAGCGCTTTGGTTTGTATTATTCAACACATTTCGGTTGCACTGATGGTGAAGTTCTGAGTAGACACAAATACTGATGGTAAAGGTGATAATGGCTGATTGCCAGTACAGACTGTTTTTGTCATTTACTCTCCCTTTAAAGGCGTGGAATTATTGAAAATGGATTATAAAATACAACAGAAAAGGTTTTAAGTATTTCCGCCCATGTTTACTAACAAAAACAACCTAGAAAAGGGCCTAAAATCTATTTGGGGTCTACCAAAATGGAAAATGAATACATTTAGCAAGTTTTAATGACACACCAGATAAACATTGCCTACTACCATTGGTTGCTGTTTTCCTATTTCAAGGCTGAATATCAGCTGATACATATTTGAAGCTGCTTTATCTATGCATCCTTACAAAACGTTGTCATTTCCCCCCAACAAATCACTATTTAACAGATTTTAAAGGAGGCATGCTTTAAATGACTACAAACAAGCATAAAAAACATAAAGAGCCTTACAATAAACACAGAGAGCCTTTGGGGGATATCCGATGAAGTATCAAACCCAACAACAGCATCTGCTGCATCTTAAAAGTGGATTGAGTTTGAATGAAGTATGTGACATCCCCATTTATGATGGAAACTGGTCTTTGCAGATGTTTCATTTTAGAACAGTTAAGCTTGCTGAGTTTCTTAAATTTGATATATGCTCAAGAGATGGACATTATTTATGGCCTACCTGTCATTTTTACATGATGCAAAGCTGTACTACAGGTGGGCTTGAAATGATGCCAGAGTATGGTAAGTCAAGCACATTTCTCTTTACTTCTGTGAGAATGGATTATTTCCACAAACAGCTGGTTTCAGTTCAGTTTCCTGTTGCTAACAACAACCAGCCAGGGGTACAGTTTGATAACTGACACAGTTCTTGGTAACCTGCTGCAAACAAGCAAAAACATGCACATACTGTTAATTGCTCATTTGTAATTTGCAAGTTTGGATTCCTGTTAATTAAGCAAACACATGAATTAAAACAAATACTGTCTAGAGACGTGCATAGTTTTGCTTTCTGTGTTTATGGTGCCTCTGTGTGGAGGTCCTTGATGCATTAAGTTTAGCTTAGACAAGCTAAAAGTTCAAATCTGTTGAACCATGTGACACTTTATTCTTGATGTACTGACCACAGATTTAACTGAATGATGGATGAAAAAAATAAATATTTGTGCCACATAATAACAGAATGGCCTCACATTGAGATCAGACATAAACAAATAAAAACATGAGTAACTCTTGGTAACTTCAAACTGACTAAACAGCAAGCTGCTTGAATATAATATCTTCTGATGAACGCAACATTTTGACAAAAAATCTCAAATTTGGTAACTTTTCTTATGAAGGGATTATTAGCTACCTGATAATATTAAGTGGTAATATCACTCACAGGAAAGCTTTTATTTGATGGATTATGGATGTTTGAGCTGTTTTTACAGTAAGCTACTTTTTAAAACATCTTAAATGATCTTTTAGAGACATTTTATGCCTTCATTCATTTGAGACAATGAATAAAGAAGAGAAATAATGATGAAAAAACCCCCCACAAAGGGTACTGACTGTGGTATTCAATATTACAGTATTACATTCTACTCTGTACAGTCCGCCTGGCTGGTTGTGACCTCTTCCCTTCGCATGCTTGGCTGCCTCCATATTGCCCGGACACCAGAGCACCATTGCACAACGCTCCATTGGTTTAACACACGACACGAGTAGGGAGCTGCCAAATTGCAGCACAATCAATTGGTTTTTAATGTTTTCAGTGTCCCCCCCAAGCATCTGAAGCTAGGCTGCTTGGCTAATTTGTTGTGATTCACTGAGCTGATGGCTGATTGTGTGTGTGTAAAGGGTGGTCGGCTGTGTACGTAGCTGATAGTCCAAATGAGCGTGGGTCATAACGGGGGAGACAGATTGGTAGCTATGATCCACTGACGGCGGTGACAGCTGGGATTTGTGCCGAGCAGCCGTTTGGTGACAGGAAGAGACACTGGAAGACAATGAGGACAGGGCCACGGGGACGGATATAGCCACATGGCTACTGCTGGCATCAAAACATGATGGGATGTAGACCACAGTACAACGTGGCTGCTGGTTAATGGGTAGTGCCAAGCACTCCAAGAGGCCTCATGACAGAGGGACGGAAGATGGATGGCCATCAGGCATCGCACAAGCTGAATGGGAATAACCAGAATGAAGCGCACATATGGCAACAGGACACATAAACAGAGCACGCAAACATGTGAAGACAAACATGAACATTGACACAAACATACTGCAGATGATGAGGCTGTGTATATTTTCTCAACCAGATGACAGACAAACCATAATAACACATGACTAAACAGTCTGCGACCAGAAGAGGAATGCACGCACACATGCAGACGTACAGAAAAAGCATTAGCTTTTGTTTTTAGCCTCTGTGAGGCGCTTTGTGTTACTTTTTAAGTATGAAAAGTGCCTTATAAATAAAATTTGATTTGATTTGATTTGATATGTCCCGTGTCAGTCATCTGTCCGTGCTGTCTCCCGATCATAACTTCACACTCTCACAACAGGCAGACTCAGCAGCAGAAAGAACCAGCCAGCCTTCTTTAATAGTTTATAACCCTCTGAGTCAGGTGTGCACTTACCTGGTTGTGTTACCTGGTAAGTGCACACC
>JAPMNP010640107.1:0-11046 GCA_029874935.1 Atherina boyeri | reverse complement strand
GTGTGTGTGTGTGTGTGTGTGTGTGTGTGTGCGTGTGTGTGTGTGTGTGTGTGTGTGTGTGTGTGTGTGTGTGTGTCTGAGTTTCAAAGAAAGAGCCGTTTTCAGAGCCACAGTGTGACAGACAGGCCCGAAGTGACCCAGTGCCTTTATGGAACTTCCTTCTCATTCCTCAAGTATTAGAACAGTGGTAAACTACCCGCCTCACTCCAAAACCAACACATTTACAAGTATCTGTTACATTTGCATCTGAAATATTCAGATTTATTTTCACAACACTATTTTCACCTGTCAGTGTTACATTTTTCGTCATTTATGTCTCGTGTGTGCTGAATAAGCATAAAAGATGGGCTATTTTTGGCAGTGTAAATGTGTGACTGCAACCAATATGTTCAACATACGGTGTGACTGCATTGCAGAAACATTGTGAACATAGTTTATACGGCTGGTCAGGAAGTTGTTGTTTTTTTTGTTTGTTTTTATAGCATGTCTTTCATTCTTAATACAGTCTTGTATTTGCTCTCTTCCTGATAGTGAAAATCAAAATATCAACACCATTTTCATTTCTACATGGAGAAAATTAGAGCTGCTACTTTGCCAAAAAGTGAGTTCTTGCAACTTTCTTGTAAAGTATTGAAATGCCGTCATCCACCGTGCTTTGAACTCAGATTGTCCGTGGCTATGTTTAATTCAATCAGCATGCTGCTGATGCTTTTTACAACATGGGACAGCTGTGTGGCTTCCTCTGAGCTTCTTAGCACACTGGACATAACTATCAAACTCCCATGAGTCTGAAAATCCAGGAAGCTGTGATTGACAACACGTGTCCCCAGTATTGTCCATCTGCTTGTGGTCAGAGCAACGTTCTTATCTTTTAGTATGATTTGAATGTTTTCCGGTGTGGTGTTGTACAGCTGTAGTATAAGCCATTCTATAAGTTGAAATTTTGGCTCCAGGTCCATTGTAAGTTCCTGAAACCCCTTTACTGAAACAATACCAATGGACCTTGTATCTTTTCATATAAATCTTATCTTATTGGTGTTGGTTTGGATAATGGACCTGTTGTTGTAGAGCAAGGTTAACCAATTCGGTCCTACGAGGTCCACAATCGTGCTGGTGTTCAGTGTGTCCCTGCTTAAACACACCTGGCTCATTCAGTCATTGTACTGAACCTCATTGGCTGTTGGATCCATTTAATTCGAATTATGTGTGTTTGAGCAGGGACACATTGAAAATCAGCCGGACTGCAGACCTCGTAGGACCGAATTGGTTAACCCTGTTGTAGAGTTGAACCCGACATTGACTCACTTTTATTTGTTATCTCCGATCTCACACACAAGCTAGCAGGTGAGTTTGCAAATTTTTTTTCGTGCACATAAGTACCCCTTCTTAGGTAAATATGAAGTAAATATGAAGCTACAACAATACAGTTATTTAAAGAAAACCCTCATTGTTGATGGCCAGAATTGTGTAAAAGCACTATAAACATTGGAATTCCATGAAGGAAAATGTCCACTCTGACTGAAAACCAGAGGTGGAAGTTATTAGTTACAAATGTTCTAATTACTGTAATTAAATAGTTTTTTAGGATACTTGTACTTATATGAGTAGATTTTCAAGTCTCTAGTTTTACTTGTACTTAAGTATTCATTAATCCATGTAATTTACGAAATTGCTTTTAAAATCATAGTTGAGTACTGAGTACAATTTTAATTAATATCCAAATCTAAGTTTGATGAAGCACTTTGTGTTACTTTTTGAGTATGAAAAGTGCCTTATAAATGAAATTTGATTTGATTTGATTTGATGATTGAAGGAAGGGGATTTGATAGCAAACAGGCGGACAAAAAACAAAACAAAAAAGGTTAGTGATTGATCTTTCATTGATTTTAAATTAAGAATTTAACCAGTTAAAAATGTATTCATGGATATTTAATCGATAGTCGTGGCTCATGTTATTTGTTTTTTGTCTGCCGGAGACATTTGCTGAATAAAGAAATAAACACTTAAAATGAGAACAAAATGAACACTTGTTTAGTATCTTATCAATTATTAATGATTAATAGATTGTTGGTGTTTTAACTTTGGGTAAAGGAAAACACACAATTTCCAGCCCTATTCTGGAGAAGTGATGGTGACATCAGTGGTTTAAAGTAACTAACACTTTGAGTAGTTTTTTTTATTTACAAATACTTTGTACCTTTAATTGAGTATTTCTCTTACACCTGTACTTTTACTTGTAATTAAGTAATATTTTAGCAATGAAACAGTACTTGAATACAGATTTTCAGTATCTTTCCACCACTGCTGAAACTGAGAGAAGCCTTCACTTTTTTTGAGTATTTGTTACTGTTATGTGCAATTGCTGAATTAGTCAATTCAGAAAGTGTTTCCTTCTAATAATCATAATAAACAAAATACTGTAGCTATAAATGTGTAGAAGTAAAACAATTAGATGCATGTATTTAGTAACAATATGTCACTTGTTAAGTCAACCAGTAAGGCGTGCACTCCAACACCAGAATAAGGCCTCAAATCCAGAGCAAACACTGCAGATAAAAGCAAGGGCAAGAAAAAGTGGAGCAGACGTCTCTTGCTCAGATCCCTCCAGCACCCCTCTTTAAAAAATGAAAATGGACCTTCCTGACCTGTTTTTAGCCAATCAGTCTGTGGCACCCAGCTCTGGTATGGCTAGAGTAAATAGACAGCAGTGTAATCAGCTCTCACATTTCTGGGATAGTAATTACCTCCTCTTAGTTATACTCAGGAATAATTAATCAGATATGTGCCAACTAGTAATAACAATTTTTAGTTTCTGTCGGACTAATATATCAGTAGTTTAGATCATTTTTGATATACCATGTCAGAAGATTCTAAAAATAATCACTATTATGCCTCAAAGCTTCAGTTGAACTCTTTAAATGTTTTGTCTGACTGATGGTTCAACATTCAGTCATAATAAGTTTGCTACCATGTAATGAAATTCAAAGAAAACCATAAAGTCCTGGCATATTAGAAGCAAATACAAGAAGCATAAATCATTGAAATGTGAAAATAGGCCCGGAATTATTTTCCTGTCAATCCACTAACCGATCAATCATTGAAACATTGCATTTCAACACTAAATTAAAGCAGGTTGCATCACAGCTGTTGGCTGAGGCCGCATGTTTACCATACAGACCCGGGAATGGCGTCAATCTTTTCTTGGCGGTGGGAGAAAGTAAATGCGTTTCTCAAAATGCTGAGCTATTTCTTTCAGAGTTCTCTGCACTCAAAAACAATGTAGCACATTCAAACTTGTTGAAGAGCCAAACGGGTAATGCCTGTTTTTTGTGACCACAGTCATAAGTGTGTTCAGAAGGTTGCCCCAATGTGAGACAACAGATGAATGAAGCCTTTTGGATTAGTTACTACTCAGCCCTTTATATGCTTATGTAAGAAAAACAACAAAACAAACAATCTGAAGTAGCTATTTAGTGAAAAGCTTTGCATGCATGTTTTGATCCAGTTGAAAGCGCAAGTTGCAGACAAACAAATTTAAGGGAGCTACAGCTCAGTTGATGCGTGCACATTTGCAAATATTACTGCATTATTAAATACCCAACTTATAATCTGGTCTCAAGTTCTTTTAGTTCACAACATTTAGTTAATTTAAACTCTCCTGTGCGCTTTACAGTCAAAGTGCCTCTGGCTGCATGAAGCTCAGAGAGGACGAAGGTGTTTCAAAGCAACATGAGCTGAGAAGATATAGAGACTAAAATAAATGCAATGGTCCTTATTCTGCCAGCTGAGCCATAGCAACTGTTACAGTTGTTTCATAAATCAACTTGTTAAAAGGAACATGCACATAGCTGAATAAACAATCTCCTTTTCTCAAGGCTGTTTGGGAGGATGGGGTTGGGGGAGTCAGAGAGTGATGGAGTTAGGAGGATCATCTTGGCTAAACTTTGTCAGTGAACCAAATTCCCCCTCATCAGTCGCTACCCTGTTGTCCACCCCCTGCTCCACTGATTCATATCAGCCTGCTCTGAAACAGAGTTTGAAAAGCTATTTAAAATCCTGGATAACTTTTATTTAAGTTGTTAAAACCTTGAATAAGCAACTGCTTAGACAACAAGCAATTTCAAGGAATGTTTAGCACCAATTTAACCAATTCTGTGAGCTTGACTGAGGGCTGTTTCTATGGTGAAATAATGCAGTCTTCTTAAAGGAAAAGTACAATTTTTTTAACCTGGACCTTATTTATAGCATGAAATACGTTCATGAACAAACCCGGACAATTTTGGAGTTACTTTAAGTGTATCGGGAGATATTTAGATCCATCACATATCCATTCAATGGAAGTGGTCGGGGAAACGGAATTTTAGCCTCTAAATAAGACATTATCTGCCACAACACGACTTAATTTCACTCGTGTTTAGACATTAGTTGCTGTACTATCCCTCTGTGCCTTCAGAGCGGCTTTGTTGTCTTCCGAAATTATAGATATAGAGACGCAAACCAGTCATGATGACGGTGTCATCATCATGAAGAAGAGAAGAAAAAAAAAAAAGAAAAAAAGAAGAGATGAAAATGCCTCTAATTATGCTGTTGCTCTGACAACGCCAGCATGATGGATCTAAATATTTCCCGATAGACTTCAAGTAACTCCAAATTGTCCAGGTGAGTTTATTGAAGTATTTCATACTATAAATAAGGTCCAGCTTAAAAAAGGGTACTTTTCCTTTAAGGTCCTGCAACAGAGTTTCAATCAATTTGTTGTCTGGACTATGACTGGGTCATAGTCAAGCACCTTGACACAGCTTTGACCAATCTTTAGCTGTCACACATGCAGATGGTCTCACTTTTGACAAGAATACTTTGCTATAAAAAGGAGTTTGTGGTCATCACACTCACTGCAAGGTGTCCTGATCATGTGGCTGCAAAACAAATCTAAATTACCACTCCTTCACCACCACGCTTGACAGTTGGAATGAGTGTTTGTCCTGATTATGTTTGAGCAAAGGATTTTGTGGCCACACATCTTTGCTTTGACCTCATATGTTCAAAAGAGATCGTTTTACAAGTCTTGAGGTTTGCTCAGATGCAACTTTGCAAACCTAAGCCATGCTGCCGTGTTATTTTAAGTAAGAAGAATCTTTCTCCTGGCAACTTTTCCAAACAGACCATACTTATTCAATCTTTTCCTTTTAGTGGATTTTTGGACATTAATGGGCTTTGTAAGCAGCTTGACAGAAACGGGAGAGAGGGGAGAAGATGCAGGAAAAGGGACCCAGACCAGGACTCAGACCTGGGCCAGCTGCATTGAGTAGATCACCCTCTCTATATGTCTTTCTTATTGTACTGTCAGAAACTTTAACATTTAGTCCAAGAGTTTTTTGGGGGGTTTTACAATATTTAAGTATTACATTGTCTGACCTTGAGGTGAACTTGCTGGGACGTCCACCGCTAAGAACGTACCTGTCTTGAACATTTTCAACTTCTGAATAATCTTTCTTACTGTAGAGTGATGGACTCTAAATTCTTTGGAAATTTTGTCATTACCCTTTCCACATTGACGGGCAGCAGCAATTGCTTTTCTAAAATCATTGCTGATGTCTTTCCTCCTTAGCATTGCGTGAAAATACAAAAGAGTAACCAACTCACCCCAACAGAGACAAGTCTGTGACTCCTACAGTTTGCTGTCTGGGACTACATTTCAGAAATGCTGACATAGTTAGTTCTGACATGCCGTGCTCTATTCCCAAACATGCTCTTCACCAAAGCAGTGACTCATAAGGTTTTTGGAAATGTGGGCCACTTTTCTGGTAGGAGGACATCAAATTTGTGTGCTGGCAACATAAAGAGACACAAACCGGTTACGGAAAACAATATTTTATCATAGCTGTGTTGCATAACAGACTTATTTGCAGGGACTTTAGCATGGAGCTGTAAACAGTAATATAAGTGTAATTCTAGGTTTTTCAAGCCCAATCTGCTCCTCTCTTGCTCAAAACCGGTGGAATCACTGGCCTGTTTCGGTTGAGATGGAGATGTTAATTTCAAGCATTAAAATAATGAACTGGTCAGCGTGAAGTTTTTCTGGAAACTGACAACATTATTTGAGATAAGTTCCTATTTTCATCGCTCTTTTATGTTGAGGAGAAGTGAGGCTGGTTCATGTTTCCATTTATGCAAATTGACTGGGGCTCAACAGATATGCACGCAGTGTGCACACAGCTTTTTAGGTCAGGTAAAACCTGATCTGAAAATGTCTCCTTTGGACCTATGTGTTTTTTTTTGTTGTTTTTTTTACCTTTAAAGTCTGGAGTGATGCTCATGTTGGATCAGCCTTTTCAGAACATGCTTTCTGTTTCTGAAAAATATTAATCAACATGAGGTCAAAGTGAGTCATTTTCTTGAAAAGTTAAACGTTTAACCTCTCAAATGGTCTTTGGTTCAGCTTTCTAGTTTCTGCAGAGGCTCAGACATAAAATGTTTTTCAAAGAGACCCTTCGGCTTGAGAAAAGCTGTTTTAAATAAAGCCTAAGTCGAATGGATTGAAGATATGCATGCATAATGAACAACAGTAAAATGGCTTAATTTTTGTTTCACCTCTGCAGTTCTGCTTATTGATCGTCAAACCAGCACAACTGCTTAATTAAGCCGTCTATTAACACAAAGAAGCCTTTAGTGACTTTGTTTGTTTAGTCAGCTAGATGATATCTGTTCAGGTTTCTATAAGATAGTTCAAAACATCTGCAAACAAGTACTGATTTCAACCTCTAAGCTCATAGTCAAACATGTGACTGTGACTTGCCAAAAATATATAATGAGTCTGTATTAAATTCCGACCGTCAGAAGAACCAGAATAAGTAAAAAAGAAAAAAAAAAGCTCTTCTACTTTCAGATTTACAGCTATGGGGTCATTAGTGGAAGTGGAGCTGGAGGAGAATGGTGCAGAACTTGCCTCCTCCCTCCTGGCCTCCTTTGCCTTCCCTACTTCACTGCTCCCACCCAGTCTTATGAAGTCTGTGGCTACATTACATATGGGTCACATTGTGTGGCCACTGTTCACATACAGGTGAATATGTTCTCTTTGCCAATGGGTTTGTGGAAAAAAGTGCTCAAACCAAGTCACTTTGTCATAACACGGAGGAACAATGCTGCATTTAAGGAAAAGGTCCTGCTTTTCAGCATCTACTTATGTGGGTGTGTTATTTCTGAATGTATAGGCTACATTTACTTCTTAACAGTGAGTTTCTTAATTAATCTATAATTTGCAGTGAGTTATTTATTATTCCATGTGTTTGTGTATTTTGAATTAGACAAAACTTAGTGTTGTTCTTTACGTTTGTTTTAGGTATCAAACTGACGGTGTGAATGTGTTTCTGCATAAGCAGCTTAGCCATAAACAATATTTAAAATATTAAATTGGTAATAAGGGTTTCTCTTGAAAAAAAATCAGCAAAAAAATGATTAAATCTTTAAGTTAGTATGAGTAAAATAAGTGTGTATTTTTCCCACTGGTTTACCTGTGCTATCCATTGGAAGTCACAACAGTCCCAGCAGGAAGGCAGGATGTTTTTGATGAAGCAGTGAGCTTAATTTAGTCCCAGGCATTCTCAGTATCTGTCACCTAACTCCCAATGATCTCAACACACAGTGCAGGATGTGTTAGTATGTGTGCATTATAAATTCAGGAAATGCACATTTGATAATCTGACAAAATTACAATTAGAAATGTATTTATTTACTTTGTAGATGATATTGTTTTTACTAATAATTGCACATTTACACAGGCTACTTTGATATTCTGCCTTCTTGATATGCCTTTTCAAAAATTACAATTCAATGGAAATTAAAAAAAAATCCCACTAAGCCAGCCAAATGCCAGCAATCTTGATTCTCTTCTTTTTAGGGATCTGGCTTTGTTTTAGATTTTACTTGGCCAGAAAATAACCAAACGGGCGTATGTATTGCCAGCAAACCAGCAAAAGCAAAAGGTGAAACAGAGCCAACAACCTCTGCCAAAGACTTCAGCTTGCACCCAGCACTCCTCTTACTGGTATATACAGACATTTTCTGCCTACTTCTCTGAATTACAGAATATTTCTGCCTGTAATTCTCAACATTGGGCAACACTGTACAACAGCTACATACTATCTAAAGTAATAACATGATATCATTTTTTTGGGATCTATAAGCTCAACCATATGCTCATTGTTTCTGAAAACCCCTTAAGAGAACTGTGTGATACTCTAACCTCATCATTTTAATGCTGAATTTAATGAATGCGTTCTGACTTGTCAAATGGCTGCACAGAGAACATCAGGAGAGCTGTGTGGTCGTCATGCATCCACAACGGAGGGAAAGAAAGGAAGACCACACAGAGGCACGGTCAGATCAGGTTGTCAGAGGCCATATTTAAAATCTGGGTCAGAGTCCAGGCCATAACCTTGCTCTCTCTTTTTCTCTGCGCTCCCTCCTTTGCACCCCATTTTACCTTCAGTTTGGTCTAATATGCCATCTTTAACTTTTCTTTTTCTTTAGCTCCTCACCAGCTCTCATATCCACATCTCGCTTGATTTCAACACTTGAACCTTCTTCATATTCTTGCTTTCTCTTTGTGTGTTGTCTTGACCCTCGACAGAGGATTTGGCAGATGCTGCCCATTAAATTCAACACAGGCATCAATGTGTCATCAATGTAAATGTGAATACATAAAACATAAATGAGAATTGCATTTTAAAATTTAAAACATGTGCTTGAGAATACTGTGAAGTGGCGTTGTGTATTTTTAGATATTGTTTTTTACCCATCAGGGGAAAAAAAAAAAGAAACTATTAAGGGGAGCAATTTATGTGCAGGTTCAGGGGTAGATGTATAACTCGAAGATATAAGTGTTACAGTTTTAGTGTTTTAGTATACTTCTTATATTATGGTGAATTTTGATTGAAAATTTGAAAGACTGACATTTAAAGATAACCACCATTGCAAGAAATTAGTTTGTAGGCTTAAATAAGAGCTGAATGTGTTGTGGTATGTGTAACTTAGCCTTGCCCGCAGATGTCGGATCTCATTAGCTAGGCAAGGCAAGTGTATTTATATAGTGCATTTCATACCTAAAGGCAATTCAATGTGCTTAACATAAAAAACAGAAACATTTCAATAAAAATGAAAAACAGATAAGAATACAAGTTAAAGAAATAATGATCAAAAATAAAACGAAAAAAGATAAGATAAAAAGATTCAAAGACTCACAGTGCATAAATTGACAGTTCAATTAAAGGCACAGGAAAAGAAATACGTTTTTAACCTGGATTTAAAATCTCAACACTTGAGGCTTACCATAACCCTTATTGGGAGTTGTTCCAGTTTTTTGCAGTGCTATAGCTAAATACTGCTTCTCCATATTTACTCTGGACTCTACCAGCTGACCTGAACTAATGGATTTTAGAGTCTGACTCGGATGGTACTCTGTTATCATGTTTAGCATGTATTCTAGACCCAAACCATTTAGTGATTTGTAGACTAGTAGCAGCACTTTAAAATCTATTCTTTAGTGAACTGGGAGCCAGTGTAGAAACTTCAGGACTTGGGTGATGTTATCTCTCCTCTTTGTCTTTCTTAAAACTCTGGCAGCAGCATTTTGAATAAGCTAAAGATGTATAATACTCTTTTTGGGAAGTTCTGCTAGTAGCCTACTGGAGATAAACATGTGGATAAGCTTCTCTTGGTCTTTTTCAGACAAACTCTGAGTCTACTGATGTTTCATAACTAGTTGAAGGATGTTTTTGTAACTGCTTTATCAATCAATCAATCAGTGTTTATTTCTATAGCACCTTACAACAATGTTCAGGTTGACCAAAGTGCTTCACACCTTCGATTTAATCTGACTGCTGAAAATTAAATCTAAATCCAGCAGCACACCGAGATTCCTGACTTGTATTTTGTTTTTTGTCATATCCTGTTTAATTATTTTGGAGTTTCAAGGTGTTTACTGACCTTGAACCTCTTCTCCTTATTACCAAACAATATAATCTCAGTTTTATCTTTGTTTAATTGAATGAAATTTTGACCCATTCATCAGTTTACTTCCTCACACTGAAACAGGGTGTTCATTGGGCTATCGTCTGGTGACAAAAGCTCATAAACCTGTGTATCATCAGCAAAACTGTGATAATCCACCTTAGAGTTGTGTTGAATATGATCCAAAGGGAGCATGTACAAGTTAAACAAAAGTGGTCCCAGGACTGAGTCCTGGGGAACTCCAAAAGTCATAGTCACTCTTAACAGATGATGGCTGCCTATTGTGATAAAGTAACTCCAGCCCTCTAAGGCTGTTTTCACACAGGGACCATTTAGGTCGCCCTAACTGAGTTTTGGGTCCGAACACGGCGCGACTGGACCTGTGTGAACACGCCACTCGCATTCGTAGTCGACGTAACTCCCCCGCTCTTGGAACTGCCAGAGAGTTGGTCTCGGAGCGGCTTGCGTCGGCCTGAAATGCGGTGCGAGTGATGTGTTAACTCGCAACAACTTTAGCTCGTCCTAAAGTCCAGATACTTTTGATACTTTTTTAACTAAACAGGTTCCTGTAAGCAGCTGTATTATTGGTATATCCACCCTCCCGCGTTATTCCACGAAAGATTATTTATTTCTATTATTCATAAATGTTTTCCTGTGTCTTCCGTAATGATGTGTTGTAACTCAGCTGCTCATCTTGGCCAGGCTTCCCTTGTAAAAGAGATTCTAATCTCAACAGGCCTCTCCTGGTTAAATAAATGTTATAATATAATAATGATAAATAATGAGTAGCCTACACATTTATGAGAATCGCAGAAAAATGTTTTGTTCCGTTAACACCTCAGCCAGGCTTCTTTCCATTTGGAATTATGCGTCTACTTCCGTCTAGTTGTCATGGATACGTAACGCTCCACTCTGTAAAGCGGCTGCTTGGCGCTGTGACAAAAAGCATATGTGAAACCTCACCGAATTTGTTTAAAAATGAAACATTGTTTACTTTTCACTTCTGCGGCAGCACCTGGCTCGACCCAAATATGTGTG
>JAPMNP010640104.1:0-11995 GCA_029874935.1 Atherina boyeri | reverse complement strand
GGGATGTGGTGGAACGGGAGATTCTCATCATGGATGTGCAGCAACTGTGTGATGTTGTCATGGAGATATGGAGAAACATCTCTGAGGATCGTTTCCATCACCTTGTTGAATCTATGACCCCAAGAATGAAGGCAGTTCTGAAGGAAAAACGGGGTCCAACCAGGCACTAGCAGGGTGGACCTTAGAAAGTGGCCGATGAGAGCTTGTGTCACTTAATATAATAAAAAAGAATCCTCTATTGGTATCATCAACATCTCTGTAATGATGAGCTGTAGGTTAGCTACAGTTGAACTGTTTCTTCTGTTCACGTTAGTAAATGGTATTTCATCCCAACAAAGTATCAACAAACATATGTTTAAGATAGTTTTAATGAATGATTTCTATTTTAATCTTCATTTTAACTTTGATGTTAGATATATTTCTATAAATTAAAAGGATGAATGTCATCTTTTATGGACCTTGTCTGGTTTATGATCTAACAAGGAAAGTGAAGTGAAACAACCTTTCTATGTCTCAGCAAGTACTTCATGAAGATGAGATTAAGCTGGGATTAGATCACAAAGTACACAATTTCCTATAGTCTTTAATATAAATAAGGAGCATATGATAATGGACTGAGAAATTTTCCTTTCTGCCTGACATCAGGTCAATCCTAAAAGCAGATTGTTGGACTTACTGGTCTCGTTGTGTGTTCTGTTTGGTTGTTTGTTATGTGCATCCCGGAAAAGTTGCCATTTTGATGCGTTATTTCTTGTTTACCTAAAGGACGGGCGACTGCGAGTAAATGACCAGTTGATTGCCGTTAATGGGGAATCGCTATTGGGTAAAACCAACCAAGACGCCATGGAGACGCTACGCAAGTCCATGTCAACGGAAGGCAACAAGCGCGGAATGATCCAGCTTATCGTGGCCAGACGAGTTTCCAAGAGATCTGAGGTAACCAGAATTCATTAGGGTTGAATGAAATGAGATGTACTTTATTTATCCCTGAGGGAAATTGGAGTGTTGAAGTAGGTGTTTTTATTTGTTTTTGTTTTTTCTCAAGAAATAAGAATAATGAATTAACAGTTTTAATAGTCTGTTAAGTAACAAACATAGTGTTAAGGTCCTGCCACAGCTATTTAGGGCAGCCGCATTAAGGCATGGATGGGAACAACAAAAATTATTTAACTTCCAATGTACTCTGTGAAGCCAGTTTAGGTTAATCAAATTGCCTAGATCAGGATATCCCTGAAAGTAACTACAGTTGTTACATATATTCAACGAAAATTATGACAAATTTCCTTTTAAATGCATCATTTGTAATCTGCCATCAAGCTGGTTATCCATGACGACCTAAATATGATCACAACTGTAATTCATATCAGCAGTTTTCTTGTTTTACTGGCTACGATTTTAATCATAGCTGCAGAAGCACAGTGATTTCTTATTTGATTTACTCTAAATTTGAGCCATCTTTGCCCTTTTTTTTAACTGAGTCACACTCCGGTTTTGTACATTCACACCTCGGAGCTATATGTTACAGCTGTTGATGGATGTTAAATGAGCAATTTCAGGATAAAACTAGAAGGGAGAACTCCCTGCGTAAGGGTATGTCAGCATTGATTATAGAGTAATACGAAGACTGCTTTCATTAGCAAATGCTCTTAGTTTCACTCTACCAGCTGTTCTGGGGTTTGAACCAGCTTTCCTCCTTCCTCTTACTGTACTTCTGCTGCAGACTGCTTTTTAGTTATTTTAAATATGGCAAATTCATCTTTGAATAATATAATATTAAATAAATATACAGGGTTCAGGTTGTGTGCAACCTTACTGAGATGAACGAGTTCATAAATATTGTGTCCATTCCTGTTTTTTTTTATTGCTAAATCTAAGTCAACATCGCTGCTCCTGAGTTCAGACACCTGTGTAGATATTGAATCATGAGGCACCATTTCACTGAGATAAAAATATAACACAACCCTAAGCAGACACCTGGAAATACCAGTAAGAGTGTCAATTAGTTCTTAAATGAATAACAGTAAGTGTGCAGTAGTTTACCATCCCCCTCCCACGCTAGCTTACCTCCCTCGAGGCAGGTGAGGGAGGAAAAAAAAAAGGCTGTGAACCAAGCAACACAACTTTTTTCTCCACTCGATGTCATGTTTTTACATTCTCTGTACACCTTGGCCTGTCGCCTGCTTGAAAGCTGAGGCTGAATCTGTGTGTGTGAGAAAGCGTGTGTACGTTTCTGTGCAAGCGTACGCCTCTGGCACTGCCTGGCTTCCCTGCTCTCCTTTTCCAACATGGTGTGTCAAAGTTTTGATTTCCCCTCGGTCCGTCTGGTAATTGAAAGCAGAGGCTAAGCCTGGAGGTGTGTTTTGTGTACGTGAGTCCCTGTGTGTGTAAACCGATGCACAACTGTGTGTTTGTGTCTGCTTTTGTGCATGTATATATAAATGTAGCCTGTTGTGTAGTTAATGCTTCTCTGCATCCAGTCTTATGTATTGCATTCATTAGACTTGGAAGCTATATTTGTTTGTTTGGGCTGTGTTTACACATGTGCACGTGTTGCAGACAAGTCAAGGCAGTAGGACTTCGCCAAATGGACGTCAGATGAATAAAATTTGAGCGCTGGGAGTCTCGTCGATCTTTGCTTCACATGCATAGCTGGAGGCATGCCCCGGGGCTCCACAAGTTTCTGGCCATTAAGAAGAAATATTGTCTTTGACACTTGGAAAACAAAAAGCAGGGGGAAAAAAATTCTAATTTATATGCTCTTATTTAAAATGTCTGCTCAGTGATGATTTAAAAAGTCCCTATAGAGTTATTGTAGATTAATACATAATAACCATCTGTCAATCAAATACTAGTTAAATCCTTTTAATACCCAATTACAGTAGGATGAAAGCCTTGGCACATTGTGACATTTACTGACATATGAGATCAAATAATCCTGTATTTACTCTCTTCCCCATGTCTCCGTCCCCCTGACAGCCAATCTCAAATCAATCTCAAATGTTTGCCGTTGCATAAATCACAAGCCCAACTGCTTCCGCTCCTTCATCCGTCCCCATAGAAACGCAGCGAATCGAGAGCAGCTGACTTCCACATCACGACTGGCACCTGATGGGATCGAGCCCTTCCCAGAGCTCAGTTAACAGCCTGAATATGCAATGAGCTGCGCTGTGATTTGTCGATGCAGCCTCAGTACAGCAAATCCCCTCTGCTATTACACAGGCATCTCACCCCGGTTCCTCGGTCGGCCAATTCATTAACTACCTCATTTATAGTCAAGAGCAGCCAGCAGTCACAGCACCATATGGCCGCCTTTGAAATTAGTTTGTTTCCGAGGTTGATTTGTTGTCTCTCAGGGAAGTTTTGATTTGTTTTGTTGTTCCATAGTGACTTAAACCATTGACCAGCATTTGTGTATTTATGTTGCTAGAAAGATGTGGAAGTAGCCAAAAAAGTTTGCATCTGTTCAAATAAAACTTGTATACACTCTTCTCTTGGCTCATAAAAACTTATTTTTTTAATGTGCATACTGCAAATATTAGACAAAATTTGCCTGTTAATATTTTGTATTTATATTATTATATGGTAATGCATAGTTGCACTGGAACAATCTTTCCTAAAACACATTAAACTTTCGTTTACAAAGACACAGAAACCAAAAAAACTTGGGCCAGCAGCATGTGTCCAAATTTTAATCAAAATCGTTCTTTTTCATCATAAACAATCTGAAAACAGGGCTTTAAGAGTAAAATACCGAACTTGTCCTTTAAATCAAACTAAAAGGTCATTGCTGGTTCTATAGTTTTAAGAATATTTCTACTCCAGAAGTTGTACCAGGTACAAATCCAGATCCTTACACTTCCCATTTATGTGACCTCTTTTGTGTTCTCTTCAAACTGGAGCTGTTTGTTTACACCAGAAGTCAGTCCGTAGTGTAGTGGTTGTTACACCACCTCAACCATTTACTGACAGACAAGGATCATTGGGCAAAGACCTTCTGCCAAAATCGAATCTCTGCCTAGCTAGTTAAAGTCATTGATTGAAGCAATTTGGCTCCAGTATTGACTATTGTGTTATCGCTCGTCATATGATGCCAGCGATGATGGTTATCTTTATAGCGAGGGCTGTCATCACCGTCAGCAAGAAATGCAGAAGCCATGGCAAATCAATACGGTCAACGATCCAATGGACAAACACTGAGAGCAAAAAACACACATACACTGTCTCTGTCTCAGGCCATAGATGTGTGCTTATGGGTGACAGGGCCGGCAAATGGTCTATTTGTCCAGCAAACAAGAGTGTGTCATCACAAGTCTTGAGGGAAATGTCAAGATGGTAACCTTCCCCTGCAGGGCTTCGCTGGCTAGCTAACAGCCAGTGGCTCAACAGCCTATTGGAAATCCATGCTCATTTATCCTCATCACACTGGTAGCATTAGCATGTATAGCTGCCCCTGTTTCCATCCATTACCGTTTAGTAAACGTTGCCACTTCCTTTTATTTGGTTTCTGTTTTTTTGTGCTCTCAACTTAAACACAGAGGATCATTTGTTCTTTGTGAGCCCATAAGCGTTCTCAAAGCACTTTGCAAAAACCCGAGCTGGTCAAAAAGACAAATCTTTTTTTTTTTCACTTGAGTGCAGAAGAACCAAGACTAAGCAAACACAGCAGTGCATTTAACACCACTTTCCTCTTCATTTAGGATCCTTCAGAGAGCCCACTGGGGCAGCAGCAGACTTTGAACACCTCCCTGGATGACCATGAGCGCAGAATTTCTCACTCCCTTTATGGTGGCCTTGAAGGCCTGGATGACAACTTGATGCCACGCCAAGGAATGATTCCACGGACAATAGGTAAGATGGGAATTGTGGCTTTTTGTACTCATTCACTGATTTTGGTGTATTTACTTCCTGTTTATATTCTTCAGATATCAGCATGGTACTACTGTATGTTGGAACTGGCTTTGCAGATACACATTTATCTGTTGATGTAGATGTCTGCTGCCTTTTAGCTTTCCACTGTTGGTCTTTTTACTTCGCCCTTCCTGTAGACTGGACACAGAAGGTGAAAGTAATTGCTCACTGTCAAAAGTAAAGTTTGTCAAGTTTAAATAAGATTTTAATTGCAATATGTGTTAAAGAAAAGAAAAAAGAATCATTCAAGAAAATTTAAGTTGCAAACTGACAAATGAAAATCCGATTTTAACACAAAAATGTGATTTGCTTCTTTGTTCCTTGCTGATTTGGCTGCGTGTTACTTTTGTTGTGAACTCTTGTAGATTCATGGTTTAAGCCAACTTTCAGCCAGTCAGCATTGAGCTTATTTGCAGAGGGGGAGAGGTAATATTGGCTTTCTGGAGGACTGTATGGAAACCTGTTTCTGTTGCCTGTGGATTTTCTGAATTCCTCTAACCCTTCAGACACAAATAGACACCAGTGTTGCTGATGTTTTGTGCTGAGCCTCTGTGATGAGTTGACACTATAATTAATGGCACTAATAACATTCAGTGCTCTTTCTCTCTCTCTTCATGTGTTTACTTGTTTTTTTTTATGTAAGCCAACTAGTTTTTCAGCGCATACTATTTCATCTGCTCTCACTTATTAAAACTCTGCATTCAGTAAATGAAAATGTCAGGGGCCACAGATAGATAAAACATCCTCTTAACAATTTGTTGCTTTTAGCACATTTTCCACACAGCATGTCTTTGTACATATGTGCTAATTTGCATGCTTAAGACCTTTTCTGTGTCTAGATGACCTATCTGTCATTGCTCAGCGAAGCACTGAGTAAGCTTGAAAGAGAATGAGTTTGCATGTGTGTGTTGGACAAAGAGATTAGC
This sequence comes from Atherina boyeri, assembly GCA_029874935.1. Lineage (NCBI taxonomy): Eukaryota > Metazoa > Chordata > Actinopteri > Atheriniformes > Atherinidae > Atherina > Atherina boyeri. Next base: position 6,161 of record JAPMNP010640104.1, on the reverse strand, counting down.
GAACATATTTGAATGCGTGTGTCGGAGCTTTGCATGCATCTGTGAGGGGATTGCATGTATGTAACACTTGAATGATTGATTGATGGGTGGTTACGTTTCTTGATGACAAAGAAAGGTTTCTGTACTCCAGATGGTGCAACTGCACAGCTCGCCTGTTTTAATATCACAAATGATCCTAACCTGCTCGCATCTTTTGTTCTCTGCATTTGCTTTGACATTTTTTTAATTCTCAGAAGATGAAAATGATCATGTCTTTTAAAGAAATTATAAAAAGCTTCTTTTTTTGCTGCGTAATTGCGAGCCAATGCAGACAAGTAAGTACTGAAAATACCTTTTTAATTGGCAGAGGAAGGGTAAGACAGAGCAAACAACTTTGAATCAGTTTTTTAAATAAACTCCTACCAACTAAGCCTCATTAATCAATACAGCATAAAGTGAAAGTGTGAACTCTGTTTTCTATTCATGCAAATTGGTTGACATAAGCCCTGTTAAAACTGTAAACAAAAAAGTGTGAGCTACGAATGACGGAGAAAGTGTTAAAAAGTGAAGCGCCATCATGCTGCCACAGTGACTGCGTTCAGCCATGCTTAACAAACGGCAAGAGCATGTAATGAGGGTCTAGAGTGAAAGCACTTGCCAGATAATACAGGAGTGACTGCAGTCGTCTGCTTTAAAAGTGGCAAACGGCATCGTTGTCGCTCAGCCAGCCAGATAAACTGATGTTTGTGTCTTTTGTCCCGGTGGTTTCAGAACAGCAAAAGTTTGTTAATAGCTACCAGATGCACCACATACACTAACAAACTTGGGGCTAAAGGAAGAAAGAGCCAAATAATGTTAAAAGCTAGGCAATTTGCAGCTTTTTTGTTCTTTCTTTCAAATGAGGACTTCGGCCTTTGTTCAATTCAATTCCATTCAATCCAGTAAACTTTATTAGTCCCAGAGGGGCAATTTAAAAGGGACAATGGAGCAGCATGAAAGAAGGCATTTATGCTCCCTGTACATACGCAGACGGATACATCTGTGTCAAATGCAGTAATGCATTGCTGTCCACATACTCCTATGCATCCCTTACTTGTTTGTTAGGTAATACATCCACTAAAACAGTGATTTCAAACTGCCGGTTATGAGAGAAATTCAGGATGTCGCCAGATTTTTGTTAAAAAAAAAAACAGTATAGCCTACATTTATCAAATGAATTTGTGAGTTTTATCAGGGCTGTTAAAATTAATGCAGAAAAAAATTTGTTAGATTAACATGTTGATTTTTTTGAATGCATCAGTGCATAAACAAAGCTATTACTCGTACCAAATTAAAAAAAATTATTTTCTCTACGAGATGAGCCAATTTTGGGCTTGTAGATGCCTTGTCACAGCGGTGAACCGAACTCCCCAAAAACCACTGTATCCTCCTTATTCATGAGGATTCTGACAGTTTTCCAGCCTTACAATTACAGGATGGCAACAGAATGACCCATTTGATATATCGCATATTAACCACTCAGCCGGTGTGTGTGTGTGTTGGGAGGGGTTGCAAAAAGCAACGTATGTCATCTTTGGGGTCAGGGCTCAAAAAGTACGAGAACCACTGCGTTAGAGGGCAGTGCAGAGTTCAGAGTTAACCCCCGAGTTTTGACATCAGTTTCAGACAAAAACAGACATGGTGAAAGTGGAAGAGATCATAAAGATGCACATTCTCAGAAAGAGACATAACAAGAGGCAGTGCACCAGTAAATGGTGGTCTTTGTGGCCATTAAGTGGCCAAGATATGTTTGTTTCTTACTAAAAAAAATAGCAGTATAAACAGTCTGTTTTAGAGAGGGATCAAGGGGTGGGGCCCTATGCCTGTTTAGTTTGGGTGTATTTGTGAGAGTGAGTGAGTGTGTATGATTTATATGTGTGTTTTGATGCGTTTCAACCTGGGTGTGTGAGTGGTTATGTTATTAAGATGCAAAAATAGTTGTTGTTATTATGTAAGCCACTTTGTAAAAACGTTGCAGCTTTTCTTCTTTGCTCATTTTGCTGGTCAGCCATCAACTACACGGCACAACACTGCCCCCGCGGTTTTTGGTGGCACTGCTCCGTTTGTTCCACCAGGCAACACATGCACAAGCTCTCTGAAAATAACACGAAATACGCATGAAAACTAGCCAAAAGATGGACAGAAAACTCCCTCTGCATGCAAATGCATATTTAATGTAGAGCATGAATAAGGCTTCAGGCCCATTCCCGGTTCCTCTTTGGAACACTTGGTCCCAGCCCAGTGTTTCCCAATCCCAGTCCTCGGGACCCATTGCCCTTCATGTTTGAGATATTTCTCATCTCTAGCAAACCTCATTTATATTAATGGCCCTTCTCACCATGTCCTTATCAAGTTCTTTGCAAACCTATTAATGAGCCATTAATATCAGCGGGGTGTAGTGAAACACTTGAACATGCAGGGCAGTGGTTCCCAAGGACCAAGATTGAGAGAGTCTGAGCTAGTGCTTCAACAACAAGATGAGGGTTACTCTTAGTCTCCTTTGTGAAACAAAAGGACACTGGAAGGGACATGGACTTGGCCTACATCATGTAGCTCCAGTGTCTTTGTTCAAACATTCTCTAAGCAAAGCAAGAAAATGTAGGTAATATGCATAGTTAAATGTAGATACAAACCAGAATCCCTTTGAGATAACTTTTATGTAGAAGAGCCGGAATAAAAGGACAGCTAGAAACCAATAATGAGGTATTGAAAGTAGACCAACATAATGTTGCGTGACCTCAATTACTCCTTAAATAGGATAAGATGTTCAAAATGTGGATGAGTATCCAATCATCGACCCTAACAAGATTTAAAAAGGATTATACAAAACGTGATAGTGGTCCCCTTGACTGACCTCGCTTCAGATTGTTGGTGTTTGTCACATCCAGCTTCTGAGGATTAAAGTCACAATGCACGTTTGCTGACTCAGTGAGCACCACCACTTGAAACGCAAATTTTTTGATCCCATCATGTGTGACAGAGGACTGTTGGGACTAAAAAAAAATCCAGATGTTAAATCAGCCTGAGTGACCTCTTTCTTCTGATACCTCATCCATCCTCAGCAGAACAGGACACCAGATGCTAGAAACCTCCAAGGCTGGCCTGTAGAGGGAATCTGCATTCTGTAATGTTTAGCCATCACAGACACATAAAACATTCCCCTGCTTATTAAACACTTAATCAGTTCCAGAGTATTTTTTACAGACCACCTATGAGGCAATTTCAGTCTAATTTGTGACTTAAAATTTGTTGGATCTTAATCCCACATGTGGTTTTTCAATAATTTAAGATCAAGTAAGTAATAAAACCTGTAAATTATGGCCACGCTTTCCATGCACTTTGTTGACCCAGAGATGTTGAATCATTTAGTTTTTTGTTTTTTTACTGTAAAATTTTACTCTGCAGGTTTGTGTCAAAGTGAGATTGGAGAGGTAAAGAGAGGATTACAGCCTTATTCAAATGTTTAATTTGCCCATCTGGGTCAAGCGGAGAGGATAAGGCGAGCACGGTCATGCTTTAAGCTGGTACTCTGCTTATTGCTGCCTCTACCATTTTTTTCTTTTCATAATGCATAGTGTTTTGTTTCTGTAACTACATGATTTTCCCCCCCTTTCCTCTTGTTCAAGCATCTGTAGTAAATTAGATAATATCAAAGGAGGTTGATTTGAATTTTTTTTAAAAATCCTTTTGTGGCCAAGACATGATGTGTAGGTTGTTGCAGTATAAAGTGTGTCCTGAAAAGATAACGTTTTTGCTTCTGCAACATAATTATCCACAAAATATGCCAACTTCAAATGATGAATAAATTGGCATATTTTGCAACCTAGTAGGGCAGCTATTGCCGTGCAACTTATGTTAGTACGGGGATCAAAAACTCCGGCCCTCAAGGGCAACTATCTAGCAAGTTTTACATGTTTTCCTGCTGGTTCTACATGAAGACCCAAACATTTTAATCAGGTGTGTTGAAGCAAGGAAACATCTAAAACCTGCAGTACAATGCTCCTCAAGGACCAAAGTTTGAGATCCCTACCTTAGTACTGATCACAAAATGTATCTATATTTGTCCAGTTACAACACCAGTGTTTCCACACAGCTCAACTAATTTTCCCAATTTAATCAACTTAAAACAACTAAAACAACTTAAGAAGCGCACTGTTGCTTTTTCACCTCAGTGGGAGTAACTGACTTTTCTCCGACTGAGGAGCAGAATATGCTGCTGTACAGGAAGCGTGCACAGCATTTCCAAAGCATGATGAGCAGCAGCAACATGACATGCGGCACAATTAGGTTTTTATAATCAATATAAAATGTAAGTCAAAATCTGTATTAAAATTGAGATTTGATAAATCACCCAGCAAAGCAGATATAAGGGGTTAGCAGGAAGCAGATTACAAATGTTGACATGACATATAAACATACATTTAGACCCTTTTATTGCATTTCAAACAGGAAATTATAGCAACACCGAAAGACAGTGCTAAGAATATTTTAAGCGGCAAAGTCAGAGCGACTCAACTGGACAAATTACTATATGGCATAATTTGTAGTTGACATTAAGCATAGTTTTTCAACATAGAAAGAAATCTATCTACCATCATGTTGTGCGATACTAATATCTGTAATAAGCCATGTATTGGTTCGGTGCTGGTAACTTTAGTTAAAGAACTGGAGCCATTTCTTTGATGGAAAATAGATCCCATGAGATTGACTTTTCTGGTAAAGGAGATGTTGATTTCCTTTAAACGACCTCTGATGTCCGTGTTTGGTTGAAAGAAGTCATTTCAGTCCAAACACGGAAAATAAAAAACAAACTATCTTCATGATTTCAGAGCACTACAAATGGGGTAACAATTGTGGTGTGTTTGCGTGCAGTTTGGATTCACCGACCCTTTTAATTTACACTTCGGGGAGTTGGCCCAGTGCTTGGAGTTTTTTTTGTTTTTAAAAAGTTGGATGAACTGAAGGGTATGTAACTTTCATCCTGTGCGGTCTTAAGTATAAGTAACTGCTGAAGACGACATGAGGTAATTTACTGTTCACTGTCATCCTTTGTACTTTCCTGTAAATGAACTCGCGGCTGGTTTGAGCGTGGTAGAATGATCTGGAAAAGCTGGCGTCCCTCTCTCTGCTGCAGCTACTCAGCAGCCAGCAGTAGAAGACCTTTCTTGGCAGCTCCCAGATGTGAACATGTGTAAATAAGAAGAAAAGCTTTGCATGCTCAGCAATCATTTCTTTAATAAATTATTGTGAGTGCTGGAANCCTTCACAGTTGCTCGGAATAAGTCTGTTGTAAGTGTGCCACAAAACATAAATCATGCATTAGTCTTTCTTAGAAGACAACATCATTCCATTCAGAAGGTATCTGGTTGCGTTTTGGCCTGTGCACACGCTTAGATCTCCTGCTGGTTCTGTGCACTCTGGAGATGCCAGGGATAAGAAAGCGACTTAATTATTCCTTGAGGCCAATAGCTTTCAAGGCCCAGCACCCCTGGCAATAACCTCCGTACTAATTATGCAAATAGTTCGAGACGAGACAAAATGAAAAGTGGAGAAAAAAAACCCCTCCTCTGCATGCCTTTCACCCCATGTTATTCTCTCCTCTTGCTATCTCCATTTTCATCACAAAAAAGAAAGAATTCTTTTCCCTCCTGTCTTTCCTTCTCCACTATACGAGCACCCCCACCCCCAGTTTGCCTTCAGGTATGGAGTAGTTTTATATAACATAATAATGGGGTTTCCTGCAGAATCTCAAATTAAATGCCACCTATTGTTCCACTGCAGCTCAGTCAGAAATTATTATGGCCATGGGGGATAGTAATGTAAGCGCACTGGTTTGATTCTCAGGTGATGTTGGGTGTACTCTCCGTCCACATGGCAATGCTATTGTTGCTGGACGATGGCTGCCCTTGGGTCCTGGCACTAAAACAAAGAGGCTTTTTTTATTCTCCTTTTACCAGGCTACTGAGTTGACAGATTCATTGGTTTTCTACTCAGTAGCTGCCAGTTGATTGTACTGCAGTGATTCAAACTGTGACATTGATGGGATTCTCAGTGTTGTGCATTGGACTGCTTAGGGAAATGGGATTAAGTGGTTGTATGAGTGCACATGTGTGTGGATATGTGTGTGTGTGTGTGTGTGTGTG
>JAPMNP010640101.1:0-11509 GCA_029874935.1 Atherina boyeri | reverse complement strand
AATTTCTTACATAGGCTACGGCTTCACATGATTGCAGTACCAGTTTTGGCCAGAATCTTACATATGGTACCTTTTTTAAAAAGTTGTTTCCAATGTTGATCTCGTTGCAGTCCATCACTGCCCTGAACTGCATGCTTTTTTTCTTTGGGAGCTTGTAAAATTGGGTCCTTGGAATGAACCAGTTTCTCTCTGATGGTATGGCTGAGTTTGAAAAACACATGCTTTTGTTTTTTGTGAGAGATCCTCCTAAGTTTCTCAGCTATTCCAGCCATGCAAGAGATGACAACGCCTATCGTCTCTTTTTTTCTCTCTCATCTTTCTACCTGTGCCGGTGGTGTTCCTGGATCCAGTCCCTGTGGCCGCAATCCTTAAGAGTGGCTTTCTAGGGTTTCTTTTATTTCCTCTGTATTTATATTGGTCATCAAAAGGTTCAAACAAATGACCAAGTTATGGATACAAGTTTTTAGTGCATTTAAAAAAAAAAAAAGGCCCCATCTTTTCTGGAAAATGGTTTGTATCGGCTCTTTGGACATTTCTCCCTGCTGTCTACTCCAGAGGTCCCCCTCTATTCCAGTCTCCCTACACGTAGCTGCATGAATGACTTGGTCTCAGTCAGTCTCTGTCAGTGTCATTGATCAGACCCCTACTGCAGCAACTTCCTGGAAAGACAAGCCATCCAGAGAGCAACAATACCTCTATTGATCCTCTCGAGCTGACTGGCCGTGATTCTAGTGGAGAGTGAAAATCCAGAAGCAGTCATGTACTGTCATGGAAACCAAGGAGCTTGTGTGCATACGAGTGCTTGTATTGATGAGCCTACCGATGGGACGTCTTCAGCTGAAATAAAGCCAGTAGAAAGCAGGAGCTTTTGCAGCTTGAAGCCTAAGACTTTGGAAAAAATAATAATGATAATAAAAAAGATAAAGAAGATGAAAGGCCTGCACTCAAAATATCCTCTCCACCAGTACAAAAGCAAGGTCAGAGGCAGAGTTTATTCAGATTAAGTAGAGGTAACCATAGTAACTGCTGCATACCACATACACGTCTTGACATCTAGGATATTTATTGATAAAACGGCTCCTTGTAAACAGCAAGAAATTAAAGACTGCAACAAAATGATGGATAATGGAATCGAAACGTCTGTAGTTTGCTGCAAAATTAGACCTCTTAACTGCAATGACATCTTGTTCCAATGCCTATAGTAACATAATTTACTTTATTTGAGGGAATATGAATATTTATAGTGAAAAATATTTTGAATGCCATGGAAAATACATCACTTTACATTGCAGTCTCATTCTATAAGATATTTTTGAAGATAGATTATACTTTTCCATGTTTTCATGTATTGATTGATGTTAGTGAGAAGATGTAACAATATGATCTTTCATATTGTGCCCAGTTGCATCACATATCCCATTAGAATTGTGTGCAGGTGTAACCAGAGATTTCCTTGCATCTGTCTGTTTGCTGCAGTGCCTGGTCTACATTAGGGTCAGTTTGCTGTTGTGTTTTTACTTAAAATCATTTAATTCTGGGCTAAAGTATCCCCAGTATGTCCATATTAATAAACCTGACCAAAATGCCATTTGGTTCTGACCCAAACCAAATGGATACCTGGAAAATATGTAGCTAAAGTTGATATAGTCTCTGTACATTAATGTTTGGTAACACTCTCCAGACCCATTCTCTCACGTCGGATGAGATGTGAAAGCATAATGAGGATCAGGTAATAGCTTGAATTTAGTCACTTGACTTTTGCAGGCTCATGTACCTCTGGCAAACAGAGCGGTGGTCAAACAAACCAAAAAGGCTAATGTGCAAGGAAGATGCAAGACCTTATCTGAGTATTTTCTTAGTTTAGATACAAAGTCACACACTAGATACCTTATGGGTTGAGCTACCTAGATCTACATTTGTATTGCTTTGTATTTCTGTTTGTTTGTATTTAATTGTATTAGTTTAACTCTGTATTGCAGAAATACTGTTCAGTTCCTTAAAATCTTGAATTAACTTTAAGCTTTAGATAAGCTTCTACACCATCGAACAGATGAACATGAACACGAAAACGCTAAGAGGACTGTATCTTCACAAGGAATTCTGAAATAACCCCAATCAGTTTCACGATTTGAACGATTGGAGAAGCCAAAAAAAACCCGCAAACATCATGGAATCGTGTATAAAATACAGGGACTTTTGAGTGTCCGGAAACCCTTAAATAACAGCTTTAAGCCCTTCCTGCTCTCAAGCTAAACTCAGTTTAAAGATTTTATTAGTGTGATTTGAAAAATAGCTAATTGATATTAAAAACAATTCCTATATCTCTTGAGGAAAGAAAAAGCTTTAAACATTACTTTCCTAAACATTACTTAAACACAGAAATATCAGTGATCCACCAATCAACAGGAAGTGCTGCTAGAATCACCTGTCTGAAGTGTGGATCTGTTTTTAAGGATTACCCACAGACCTCACTACCCTCGTTCCATGTCAACCAGTATTTCACACAGTTGGCCCAACATTTTTTGTAACTTTCTATAATTCAGATTACTCAGATTTACATTTCATGACAATTTTTACCTCAACTTTATTTTTACAGTGCTCTATCAAATGCNNNNGAGCAAAAAAGACCCCCCACCCAAAAAAAAAAAAAAAAATGTAAATAAAATATGTATATATATACAAAGGGTAACTTTGAAAAATTATAATATTAAAAACCAGTTGCTAATGATAATGGATCAGTTTTATATAGCGCTTTTCACGAGACCTAAAGACACTTTACATTACTGAATGCACTATTCATTCACTCATGTTCATACATGGTGATGGTAAGCTACATGTGTAGCCACAGCTGCCCTGGGGCAGACTGACAGAAGCATGGCAGCCCCATTTGACCACCACCGATCATTCATACATACATTCATACTCATTCATGCACCAGACAGATTGTCGGGAGCGGGGTTTGAACCGCCGATCATTGGATGACCTGCTCTACAAACTGAGCTAACTGTCGCCCCAAATACTAATAACAATGGTATTGATAGAAGTATGAAGACAAGTGTTCATTTTTGTTCCCATTTTAACAAACTTGACAAGTTACCGATTAGAATTAGAAGGGCCACAGCGGTAGCCAATGAAATTTGAGTGGTGGCCCTGGCCCCACCGGGACCCCACCCAAAATTGCTACAGATGCAGCTCAGTGTAAATTCTTACCCAGTCAAATCATAGTGCTTGAAGGTTTAAGTTTTTCCAAAATGAACAATACTTTGCTGATTTAGTCATTTGTTCAAAGAAAGTTCTTAGCATAAATGTCACCTTAGTCATAGTTTTTTGTATTGTCAAGGGGCTGTGACACACACACACACATGTATAAGGACTTTACAGGCCAACTGACGGTGTGAATTTGTTTTCTGTACAGATTTAAGTCTTTCAAATAAGTTTTAGGAGTACTGATGGTTTTGACATTTAACCAGTCCGGTCTTGAATTACTCTTGACCCTCAAAGTCTTGGCCTTATCTTGGTCTCCATATATTCTGGTTTTGTTTTTTTAATTGAGCTTTACCTTCAAAATCTTGTTCTCCTTTTTATTTGTCGAATCAACCTGTAAGACCTCCTCCTTCGTGCGTTTTTCAACACCTGAAAGTGTCTGTGGTGTTTTAGTCTCAGAGTGAAAGACAGCTGTAGATGTGAATAACTCCTACTTCATGTTCTTTTCCTGTCTGGACAAGCTGCCGCACACATTCCTGAATTTCCCTCATTCTTTAACACAACCACACACGCGCACACATTCAGTTGTGTTTCCTGAGGAAGAAGAGAAGTAATATTGTCACATTTTTTTTTCTTGCCTTTTTTTTTTGTTAACCCGCAATAAAAACACTGGGATTTCCCCATATGTGCCTCTTCATCTTGTGTTTGAGAGTCTTTTCCTCTGTGAAAATGAACCCAGAGGGTATAAAACTTATCAGCACATCTCTCTTTCACTCTCTTCTTCTCTCAGCCAGTCTCTTGTGCTCTGATTGCTCTCTATCACCATGTCTCCTTCCTCTCTTCTCACTCTCACGCACACAGACCCTATTTCAGTCCGCCTCGCTAGCGGACTGCACAAAGAGCGTTTGTCTCACTCAGTCGCATCGTCAATCAGTCCTTTTCTCTTCTTCCATGCTTTCTCTCTTTTTCCCTCTCTGTGATTCTGTCTTCCTCTTACATTTGTATTCCTTTTGCTCTTTTTTTTTTTTTTTCCTTTGTCGGTCTCACAGTTTATGTTGTGTTGCTCATTGTCACAGTTTCTTACCGGGGGCTACCCTGCGAGCTATTCTTTAGATGTTTGCTGTGTAGAAGTACAAGGAAATAATGTCAGTTTTTAACAATGTATGGCTGTTTGCTCTTGCATTGGGATCACACATTTGGCTCTCACGCTTTTAGAGTACAAGAAGAGACCAAAACACACACAGGCTGGCGATGGGTTTCCAAGGAGCGCAGTGTAAAAGTGCACAGAGGGCTCCCACATCCAGCTGAAAAGCTACTTCATACAAAGAAGCTCTGGAAACACACTAAGTTTCACATAAAGAACATTAGAGACTCACATGTTTTTCACTTCTACATTTTTCTACACAGCTAAAGTTTATTGGCCTCAGTCATCAATTTTCTTTTTGATAATTTAGCCAACAGCAACCCTACTCAAAGTAGGGTTGGACATTTTTTTTTTTTATTATGATAATACAATATCATATGAATTAAGCCTGAGCATACCACAAAAGACAGAAATTACTCAAAGCAAAATTGGTTATTGTGATCATCCCTTCTGCAAGCTTACGTAAATTTAAAGGTGCAGCGTTTAACAAGATGAAAGGTTAATGACAGAAAAATTTAACATAGCTGTTTCTATTGGCATCTAATGACTTTACTAGAATAGCTGTCACCCAATCAGAATCAGGATGACTTTATTAATCCCTGAGGGGAAATTCTTTTTGTTACAGTTTAGAGTTTAATAATTTGGTGCTGACAGGCAGGAATGATTTCCTGTTTCTCTCACCGGTGCATCTTGGGATTCAGAGTATTTTGCTAAAAGAGCTCCTGTAGCTGATCAGCAAGTTGTGAAGAGGGTGGGAGGGATAATCCAGTATAGTCTTTATTTTGGACAACATCCTCCTCTCCGAAACACCCATCAGAGAGTCCAGTTCCTCTCCCACAACACGTCCGGCCTCCCTGATGATCTTAAGTCTGTTTGTGTCCCTCACCCTCAGACTGCTGCCCCCCCAGCAGACTACAGCATACATTATGGAACTGGCTACAACAGACTTGTAAAATATCCTTAGGATGTCATGCAGATGTTGAAGGACCTCAGTTGCCTCAGAATTACTTTGGCCCTTTCTATTGACAGCATCCACGTTATTTCTCCAGTCCAGTTTGTTGTCTAAATACTAGGGGAGGGAATCTTTTACCATTTCACGATTCGATTCGATTTCGATTCAAAAAGATTTTCGATTCGATTTTATTCATGAAGATTTCTTATTGGGTTTCTGATCATGATCTACTCTCATCTGCTTTGGTATACAGAATGACAAGTGAAGACATTAAAGTGTCTATTTCAGTCAAATTCATAGGGAAGTACCTTTATCAAAGACATTGTGTGGTCCTGATTTTTTTTTTTTAAATCGATTTTATTATTTTAAAAAACGATTCAAAAAGCGTTAAACAAAGAATTGCGATTCTTATGTGAATCGTCTGTCCCCCGACTCCCCCCCATCCCAACTAAATACACCCTAAGTACTTGTACTCCTCCACCACCTCCACACTGGCCCGTCCGATGTTGATAGGGGTCACTGGGGCCTTAGTCCTCCTCAGGTCCACCACCAGTTCCCTGGTCTTGGTCACATTAAGCTGCAGGTGGTTCTGCTCCGTCCAAGTGACAAAGTCCATCAGAGTCCTCAGAAACCTTCTGAAGGGGGCAGGTCTCTGTGCAGCAGTTAGTCTGTGGTGTAGAGAGTGAAGAGGAAGGGAGAGATGACCTCAGAAATTTAATTGACTTATTATTGGTTATTTTAAGAAAACCAGACCCAGAATTACCACATTCTGTATATTGAGCTTTAAAACTTTCACATAATAAAAAAGAAAACTGAGAGAACCTATTTCTTTTTTTTTTTCCAAGTATACAAACAAATAGCCTACATATGCACATAAGCATATAGAACCGGCGTATTTCTGAAGCTAAAAAACACACACTCACCAAAAATACATCATGCACATGATCTTCGACTGTTCCCTTTGTTTATGAAAAAAATGTATTTGCTGTAACTATATTGTAGGAAACTGTCATGAATAATAAACAAATTGAATTGAATTGAATTAATGTATTGTTGTCTAATGTTTTTGATATTGGAGTAATGAATGGTTAATCACTAAATTAACATAGAACGATGTATTGTTACAAGTCTAACTCATAGTAATTGTACAAGTTGATTAAGCTATATTTGAAGATCTTAAGAAAATATGAATCTTCATACATGGCCAACATTCTCAATAGCACAAATAAAATGGTTGAAAAAAAACAATGAGCACAAATGCTGGCACAGTTGACTCACAGCTAAGTCAGCTATGACAGCAGAATTCTGCACACACAAGCTCACTGGCAGTCCTCCTAGAGGACTGCCAAGTCAACTGTCAGCTATCATTCATTCTGCTCCTCTCACACATGCTGGGCTGTAAAACTGTGTCACCAGGGCAAAGAGGGAAAAGTGGACGAGGGCAACTGTGTGTTTGTTGTTTGTGTGGGTGTCTTGTCTCCCATGGGAGCAGCGGTGGAGTTGCACTCTCAGTCTCTCCCTCTCTGCTGTTAAAGTCGCAGGATCAGGTGTGAATTTCTGCTTCACTTGAGGCCCCACAGTTTATCCTCTCGCCTGTCCTGCACTCTCAGGAATCTATGTGATATTAATGATGGATTTGATTAATTATTCACAACTTCGTACAGCCTTTACACGGGATTCGCTGTTTACAGCCACTTTGTGATCAGGAAAGTGACTCATGATCAAAGACCACCGTTCTTGCCCAGTCCTTCCAGTTCCTGCCATCAGGCAGACATGATAGAATCCTATTGGTCCAGAAAGATACTTACATAAAATCCTTCCCGATTACAGCAATAAATAATCTAAAATAGAGATTCTACAGCACTTGTTTTTAATTGATTGCTTTGAATTTTTCTTTTCTTTTAATGTGTTTTATTGAGTGGTATTTATTGCTGAGCCTTGTCAAAGAAACATTTCTGTCACCTTTGGGACGGACAATAAAGTTTATCTACTTCCCTTTTGTTAGAAAAAAATTCTAGTAATGAATTTGCTTGTTTTTTCACACTAGATCACATCTAAAAAAATAAAATAATCTACCCAAAGTGTACACCGTTGTTACTTATTTCAGTTTACTTCAAGTTTTACTTTCGTTTCCTGTTTAGTTCCTCTTTGGAAGATATTTCGGGAAGCGGTATTTCATTTGAAAGTCATGTTTTCAGCTTTTAGTTTCAAAGTAAATATTGATAATAACGGAGGGCAGTGATCTATTAAGGCAGTTCCCAAGAATGTTCTGTCCCCTGAACATCTAACGATATAAGGAGTACTAAAACCCTTCTACAGACTCTTTTTCTTCAAAGTGAGTACGGACAAATCCAGCAACTTTTGGGGGTGTTATTGGAGACTGAAAGCACATAGGCCCTGTTTACACTACACACCAAATCCCATTTTTTTACCCTCAAGTGACACAGATCAGATATTTCTTTGCCAGTCTAAACGCTCCAAAGTGCCTCAAATCGGATATTTTCAAATCCAGATTTGGGCCACATCAGGAGGTGGTTTTGAATTCGATCTTTTCAAATGTGGTTGCAGTTTAAACAGCAATGCAACCTGGTTGCGACTTTTACGTCATCTTTGGTCGAGCCTAGGGACTGTATATTGAGCCACGTCATTCGCACTGTCGATTATGATCTGACGCCGGGAGCGCACACAGCCTTAGAGCCGTTTTTTTCTCCCGTTTCTTTCAATGTGTGTAGTCTGTGTTTGTTCTCCCCCCAGCATCAAACATAACCAGTTAATAAACGTGGCATTGTGTCCAGATATTAACAGGTAAAGTGTGTTTTGAAACGTTAGTGCTTTTGACGGACTTGTGGCATCTGCAGACGAAGATGTGTCCTGTAATTAGAAATGGTAATCAGACATGATGTAGACCGGCTTTTTCACTGTTTTTATCACATTATGTTTTACCTTAAGTTTGCATTTAGAATATAAAGAGGATTTGATATTATTTATTACTTGTTGATCAATTAAATAAACTCATTTTATAATTTTATGATTACATTATCTAATTGAGTAGCTGTTTTATCGTGTAGTAGTGACTTCCTTCTCCTTCCATCAAATTCATGTTTTCACTCTATCAAACAGCACATGCAAGTGACGTGGAGGCCACATTGGGGCCACATTGCGGCCACTGCGCGTTTATACTGGAGTTTGATGCAGATCACATTTTTACTTCGAAAGTAAACAGTCAGCTGGAAAAAAAATCGGATTTTGAACAAATCTGATTTGGTCCACATTTGGCCTGCAGTGTAAACGTAATCATATTGGTTTTGTTCTTGTAAATGAGAAGTTGCGCTGCCACAGACCCCTCCTGCGTTCCAAAGCACTCGCAGGAGGGCGGTGTACTGTTGATGATAGCATCCCTGCCAAAGGGTGTAACATGGTTTCATGGCAGGGATGCTTACACTACACCAGGCCTCACGTGACTGTCCCAAACAGCTATGGGTTTTTTTTTTTTTTTTGGACACCATATGCCAATTCAGGCAAATGGTGGAAAGATTTTACCAAATCTGTTAGTTCTTGTTCAGCCAAATATCGTTATGGAGATATTTTAGAAGTATATCGGGATATAATTTTTTGGCTACATCATCCACCCCTACTCTAAGCTCTCTCCAGCCAGTAAAAGTCAGTCTGATGTTTACTCTTGTCTTATTACTCTCTTTCTTTTCCTCTCTTCCTTTGATAATATCCTCTTTGGTTTCTTTGATGTATCAACTGTGCTTTGTGTCCAAAATGGTCAGGGTGTTGATATCCAGTTGCTGGTGTGTGACGTGGGGCCATAAAGCAAGACACAGCTGTAATGTGAGGCTCTGTGCTGAAAAAAAAAAGTTGCAGGATGTGTTTTTTCTGCCTCAGGACTTCAGGGCAGGGCTGACCCTAGGAATTTTCATAATGCATGTCGGTGTGACATCAAAACAAGTCAGAAATACTGAGTTCAAGGCCAGAAAGTATTGCTTTGTGTTGCCAATAACATTTTTAAAGACCTTATTATCAGAAGCAATCACAGGAAGAGATGTATTTAGCTTGTTGCTGTAGTTGTTCCTGCATTTTACAGGAAATTTCTGTTAAACTTTTTTACGATAGACATCAAACACTTGCCCACACTTTATACCTGTTTCCAGCTTGTTAAAGGAAGCAGAACTGTGAGTAGCAACACATTACCAATTGTTATAGCTCTAAGTCATTTAAACAAGCATTACATTGTGGTTTTATAAGTCTTTTGGGCTATATATGCTGTTGCTGGAAAGATATTGTGCCGCTAAATATATAAATGTACAAGAGCAGCCCACAGGCATTCATCAGCTGAATTCCTTGAACATGTTCTTTTTCGTGTGGTTGGAACAATATCGAATAAGGTTCAACACGGAGGAATCGCAGATGAATTTTGAATCGGTGAAATGTTTCTGCAACAATGAGGGTGTTTTTAAATAATTTAGATGTCTGCGGTGGGAAATGGGGATTCAACCCTCTTACTGTTCCTTTTCTGACCTTTTTGCTGGCGTGTTCTGGAGCAGCAAGGAAGGTTTCTCAGACCTCTGAGCCAAATAGCACACTCGGAAGCGAGCTCATCCTTTGTTCTGTGTTCGTCTCCACAGAAGTCGGATCATGGCCAGGTGCTGCTGGACGCTGTCTTTAAGCAACTGGAGCTGACCGAGAGAGACTACTTTGGCCTGCACTTGGCTGATGACGGCTCTGATGCACCAGTTAGTATGCCATTTTAAGTCTGTGTGTGTGAATTTACAGAAATGAGATAATAAGTTGTTCCAGCCACAAAAAAAAGTTCAAATCTGTCATTATCTATTATGTGCATTAAGTGTCTGTGTTTATACATGTGGTAACTTATATAATTACATCATGTTACTTGGTAAATAGCAATCCAAACAATACAATAGATTTCAAATTGATTTATGTCTGTATGCACAGCCAGTATTTCTGTCACATGTGGCTTTGCTGAATAATTTAGATGGTGTGGTAATACTTTATGGTGTCTCTAAGTGTCTCTCAATCAATATTTTACAGCGCTGGCTGGATCCAAATAAGCCCATCAGGAAACAGTTAAAAAGTAGGTGACATCCACAGCACATCACCATAACCCTTCGACTGCATAACAAAACAACATCAGAAAACCCTAAAGCAGAGTTCTCTCAAGGCCAACTCCAATGCTCGATTTGAGCTAGTCTCGCCTCAGTAGCGGTTAACAATCCACACTCTGCCTTCAGCAAAAGTCTCCAGTTCCTATTGTCATATACAATTCAGAAATGTGCTGAAAGCAATGATTAAACTACATTTCAACTCCTCTTTTTCTTTTTTTTCTTTTTCCTCCTTTGATAATGAGTAATAGAATTTGTAACATGTAGAACAATTGAAGAGTAGCTGGAGCGAAGTGAGCAGCCGTCCTCCAGCGATGATTGAACTGTGTTTCAACTCGGATGATTGACTCACTGAAGGAAAACACAACCTGATATTATTGTATGCCACACATTGTTTGGATGGAGGACGATCTATTTTATGAATGTAGATTTGGATTTGGCACTTTGGCTTTTTTGTTTAACTACTAAATAACACAAAAAAATTGTTATTATATTAGTTTTTTTCCTATTTATCATAATATTTAGCTTTATATTGCAATTACACTTTGTTAAGTGCCTTGAGATGACATCTGTTGTGAATTGGCGCTATATAAATAAATTGAATTGAATTATATTGCTGCATACAGTTCAGTTTCAGTTTGTATTCACTCACAGATATCATTGCTCATCATTTTTCAGGAGGGTCTCCACACAACTTGAGCTTCAGAGTGAAATTCTTCGTGACAGACCCGGGTAAACTTCAGGAAGAATACACACGGTGAGAAGTTCGGTTTTGATCTTACTTGAAGGATAAAATGCAGGTTTTAATGGATATTTGGTGAGCTGCTGGATTTCACCCTCCGATATCAGTGCTAGAACAACACATGTCCTCGGACCTCTTTCTTCTCTTAAGTTCTTTTCAAGAATAGTTTTCATATCCCAGTGGGAAGTGTAGGGCCATTCTGCTGCGCGTTCGTGTTGTTATTCATGATGCTGCTGTCTGTGTGTCTGTTCCAGTTATTTTCACGTTAAAGGTGCCATATTTAAGAATTATGTCTCATCTTTATTTTAAGTTGTCATTAAATGGTGCTGATATGTTACAAG
>JAPMNP010640097.1:0-17576 GCA_029874935.1 Atherina boyeri | reverse complement strand
AGTTTTCACGCGCATCTGTTGTGGGCTGGGCCGAGTCAAAGTCCAGGGCTGTTTTTTAGTCCCAGTCCGCCACTGGGTATGTCAGCTTTACAGCTGCACAGAGAGGTAGACAAATACTTGTGAATATACACGCTATGGCATGATGGAACCCTGTGCCCAACATACCAGCTGGGCCACGACCAGAGCGTCTCCTGGTGAAATACAACATGATGGTCTTTAAACCCACTTCTTCCCAGTGAGCAGAGATTGAGACATTGATATTTCACACTGTCTTGATTTCCTCTCCTGGTCTCCTATGTTGACCTGGCAGCCATGTTGGAGCTGTAACTGCAGAGGGAGATAAGTGTCGTGAGTCTGAGGTTTCATTACCTCCTGTACAGTTTAGCGCTGGATAGCGTTAGCTGTTAATGACCCCTCTAACTAAAAGGGGTGATTCAGGCAGACAGCATTCAGCCCATAAAGCCACTGTGGAAAGCATTTCGCTAAATAAGGCTTCGCTCTTAAAACTGAAGGAGTCATTTTCGCCAAAGTATGTGTCTACTTACTAGCTTGCATTTGCTGTCAAAGTTTTGCTGCAAAGTAACACCATCTAATTATGTCTGAATGAATATAAATATGCACACCTGTTGCAAAACCGTTGAATTTATATGCTTATCTCAAGTGATGAATGAACTTTCAAACCAACAACTTCATTTCGGTCCAGCAGGAAAATTAAGACATCAATGTAAGTAAACCAGTATTAGCCGTGAGATTCTCCTTGATGACCGTAAGATGAAAGCTGCACCTCTGATCATCCACAAGAACGTAACAAGGTTAGTACGATTTGATTTCACGGAATCTAAATTTAGCCAGGCATCTCAAATTTGGACCTGCTAAGATCTATTATTCAATAAGAAAGCCCAACATAATTTAAAGTGTATCCAAGAAATTTGCAGCAGTGCCATGATGCGCTTGAAATTAAATCTGTCTTATTTGCTTTTTGTTCATATGCCTAATGTGCATGTGTGTGAATAAATACATGACATAATTTCATTGTTCTGCTTGACTCTTCTTAATTTGTGCCTATAAAATGAAATGAAGGTTGTGCATGTGCATTTGTGTGACTGTAATAGGTTCTCAGCAGGGGCCATGTCCAATTCCACTCTGGCAATCCACCATTTTCCATTCATTATAACTACATACAGCAAGTATGAGCTTATTAAATATATGAGTGTGCATGACAGAGAGGATGAAAAAGGACTTTCAA
Source organism: Atherina boyeri (assembly GCA_029874935.1). Lineage (NCBI taxonomy): Eukaryota > Metazoa > Chordata > Actinopteri > Atheriniformes > Atherinidae > Atherina > Atherina boyeri. Next base: position 16,330 of record JAPMNP010640097.1, on the reverse strand, counting down.
AGTCCTCATTGTACCTAAACCCATCTCACTGTTTATGGCTGTAGATCTTCAATAAGCTTGAATATGACTTAACAGTTTCAAATGAGATTTAGTTTGACTTGTTCCTTCTCTCATTTAGAGCATACAGTATGCAATACAATCTTTGAGTAAAGCTCAACAGTGTTTGTCAAATAACATTTTATTTAGGCTGAGGACTTTAAACTAAACTCTTTAACTGGGCCCTCGTTGGCCTTTTGCTGGGTCACATATTTATTACACATAAAGTTAAACGCTACTGTATGACACTTCTCTATTGGCTGTATGGCTAAGTTTTCTGAGCAGTAAGCAGTAAGCTCAAACATCAAAGGTCAAGGGCCGTTTGGGCATGCGGAGTGGATTTGGCAGCACATAACAGGCATCTTGTCTCTCTGATAGGTAATAAAAGCTAACAAATTAAAAACCCTGTGCAGCTCCCAAGGCTGGTGGCATTTACACACTGATCATCCGCTTTATGGCGGCAGCATTTGCCAAACCCCAGCCGTTGTCTCTACATGTGTCATTGGCCTATTTTTCTCCCAGTTATGTTGGCATCTTTGCACTCGTGAGAGGGCTGGTGCAACAGTGGCAGTATTTACTTCAGGAAAGGTCAGATGTATCCTTGAAGTAATCCATCCGAATATACTCTGTACACTTAGATTAATGAGGGACTGAACTCTTTTTTTGTAATTGCGTGTGTCCAGTCTTTTTTTGCCCGTTTGCGTTGGACCTTTGAGAGAATTATATATGCACTCAGAAATGTTGTTTCGATCATCATGAAGAGTAATTAAACAGATGCTACACATGTTTAAATAATGATTTTGTGAAAAAATTAAATGATAGATGTTCAGTGGCTCTGTGAACTTCCAGAGGTATGCCTTCCCTCAAAATAATTATCATGGCCATATGCTATTAGCCTTCATATGCACTGTTAACTAACAGAGAGTCCGACTTGAGGCTTCTAACAAAGCCTCAGACACCCAGTGTCATCCCACGTCTCTTTGGTTTAGTGATTTAGTGATTTATAACGTGCACACAGTGCAGGAACATAATGTTAAAACATAGCATGTTGTCGGCAGGGGATACAAACTCAAAGACTGTTTGTGCAGGTTCACAATGTTCTGCGGCCTAATCATTCCTAGACTAATCCTACTTGTTCATCCCTGGACTCACAAACAGCAGAGTCAGGTTTCTAGTCTTCCTCAGTCTACTCTGGGACTGTGATGACAGCAGACAATCCCGTAATAGAGTTCAGCTCTTATTATCAACATGCTGTAAAACTGTATGATGGTGATTTTCGTGGACTAACATGGAATGTCGGTCTATTTATCACATCTGATGTACGAACTAATTTGGCACTCTGTATACTGGAATATGCACATAGCTGTTTTAGTGTAAGCTCTGTTGACAAGAGTGATGTATATTTTTCTAAATTTAAAGGCTGTAAATGAAACCTGAAGTGTACTGTAGTAGTACTTATAAAATATATCTGTTACTAACATTCGGAATGATTTCTATTATCATTTTTTTTGTCTTAATCTTTGAACATGTAAAAGAACTTTGATTAAGCCTTTTATCACAAACTAAATTCATTTCTATTTTTTTTCTGTCCATAAACCCTGAGCTGTAGATCCACCTTGAATATGATCAACCACCTTAGATTACTTGCGTCTGCCTCCCTGCAGGACTTGTGTTTGTCCCACAGCTCATGCTAAACTTCATACTGATTTATCTACAGCTGTCCGTAATACTAAGATGCAATAAAACAAAATTGTGTCATGCACACCAAAATACAATCCTACGACGCACTTAAACACCCCTCAAGCACCCCATTGCAACATGAGCCGTCACTCATCCTACATGGTCTCTTGCTGCCCTCTAGAGTACTGCTTTCCCTCTCTTGCTCCACACACAAACACACACATTTTCTCACACATGCTTTCAGACCAACACCAAACACATTCCCATTTGGTCATACTGTATATTCCCAGTCACAGCGGGGTGTTTGTTTCCAAACAGAATGAAGGACACTTTAATAAATGGCAATGTGGAGTCTCTGAAGGGCATGCAACATGTTGACATTTCAAAGACAGAAAAATGATTAACGATAATTAACTCTAGTTTAATTGTCCTTAATGAACCCCTTTTGGGATCATCAAACTTGCAGAGATTAATTAATTTGTGATACTTGTTGATGTTGTGGCCACAGCTGCCTTGTAAAGATGCAGTAAAAACAGGGACAGAAGTATCAGATATACCCCATGAACACCACCTGCTATTTTAACATTGATATCTAGTTTAGAACTCGGTGATTTGCAGTATGACTGTCTCTAAGACTGCTCTTCACCTTTTTTTTTTCAGCAAGCTAAAACTCTGCTACAAGATCAGTGTGTCGGGAAACACAAACCTGTTTGATTCTTTTTGTACTTTGCTGATGTGTCGGTTTTGATAAGTGTTGAAATGTTTTGTATAGATTTATGCTGCACTGGAAGAGGCCATATGCTCTACACAACGGCATAAATTCAAAGCATTAAACATTTCTTATAAAATGTCAGCAATATGAAAATGGTTCCATGCTGCCAACAAAAAACTGAAGCACTTCAGAACGGGAGTGGTTGTATGAATTAATGTAAAATAAGAAACTGCACAAATGCTTGGAAGTAAGGTTGGTATCATGGGTAGAAAGGTAAAGGGGTCGATCTGCAGTTGGATACTTTGTTACAGCAAATTCTAAGAAAACACTGGCTTTTAAAGGAAAAGTACCTTTTTTTTACCTGGACCTTATTTATAGCATGGAATACTTTCACAAACTCACCCGGACAATTTTGGAATTACTTGAAGTCTATCAGGATATATTTAGATCCATTGCTCTGGTGTACAAATCCATTCAATGGAAGTTGACGGGGCAAGCATTTCAGCCTCTAAATAAGACATTATCCGCCACAAAATGCCTTCATTTCACCAGTGTTTATTTATCAGTTGCTGCACTATCCCTCTGTGCCTTCAGAGCGGACTTTGTTGTCATCCAAAACCATAGATATAGAGACACGAACCTGTTACGACGACGACGCTACATAAGGAAGTGCCTCTTATTTTGCCGATCCCCCGACAACGACAGCACAATTAATCTAAATATCTCCCGATAGACTTCAAGTAACTCCAAAATTGTCCGGGTGAGTTTATGAATATATTTCAAGTTATGAATAAAGTCCAGGTAAAAAAAAAAAAAAACGTACTTTTCCTTTAAGCCTAAAAAAAAAAAGCTCACTCCTTCTTGTAGGGTTCTTAAAGAGTTAACTTCAGTCCAAGTGTGGCACCACTGTAATGGTTAAAACTCCTTAAAACATGACAGTGCCTGCGGTCTCTCCCTCTGCATAGCTATGTGGTGATGTCTCCATCACTGAGGCATGTAGCGAGCTGCTTCCATGATCTGTTTAGTGTCAGCAGAAGTCCTGCACATTCCCTCAGGTAAGCCCCTGTCAGACTACAGACAGGTAAAGCAATATTAAGAATAACAAAGCGGAAGACGTGTCCTAGAGTTCCTCCTTGAGGCGATCCGGCAGTTTGTTTTCGCCCAAGACCTGTCAAATTCTGAAGAAGGACTTAAGGAGGGGAATAACCGCAGGAGCTGAGAGAAAGACAAAAAGCAGGAGTTCAGCAATACAGCTTTTCAGTGAAAATATGCACAAAATGATCTACCCAACAGCCCTCATGATGATATGTTTACAGAAACACAAGCTTAAAAAACAGCCATGATGACAACTTTGTTTCAAGTGGGATGATGTTGACAGGGACATCCTGGACTGGGCTGTTTTTCTTTTTTGACTGGATGCTGAGTGGCCATCCAGGGCAGGCAAGGTGTCAGACGTCCTCTTGGGTCCTCAGGCCATCTGTTTGTGGTCCTACTTTAGCAGGGGGATGTGTGGCCGTGTTCTGCTTAATTAGGTCCAGTAAGCAGGCACTCATCAAAAAGCAGCTGCTAACGTCCCCATTAAGGCACAAACACACACTTAGATACACGTACATACACTGATGACACAAAACATAGAGATAAAACTACACATCACTAATGGCTGCCTCGATGATCAGCTCAGGGGGCGAACTCTCTCACCTTGGTGACTTGGACCGGGCTGATTTCAGAAAGGCTCCCACTGGCTAAACAACTTGCTAAAAAAAAATGTGAAAAAAAATACCATTCCTGTGTGTCCTAATCTGTTTGCTATATCTCAGCACACTCTGGTGTATGCAAAGTTACTGTGTGTGTTGCAAACAAGCGTAAAGACAGAAAAGTTGCCACATTATCACCTCGGAAAAAATTGCAGGGAGTATGAGAGCGCAATCAATTGCCTAATAGGACAATTATGGAGCTGCTCCACAGAAGAATAAAACAAGCCAACAGGAAAAGCAGGAGCTGCATTTCCACATCTCACATCAGCCTCCTTGTTTGTGATTTCACACAACAAAGTTGTAAACTGGAGGGAAATATACTTAACCACACTGGATGTTTGCCAAATTTCCATAGGGCATTAGCAACCAACTGGTGCAGGCTCATTAAAGAGCACAGAAACCTATAACCATTAAAAGGCCATTAGGCAGCATGTAATTTTGTGGAACTAAATGGCGGAGAGTAATCAAAAGCACATGAAGCCCAGCTGGGCGACTGGGCAAACTGTTTCGATTAGGGAGGAATCCATCATCTACAATGGCAGCTTTTTGGGGGGTCAATTTTCCTGTGCACTCGTTTCTTTCCCTCTGTCACTTTCGCTCTTTCTCTGTAGTTTTCCTGCTCTTTGTCATTAAGATCATTACAGTCGGGTAATGCTGCAATCAGTATTAATGCTGCAACAGGCTACATATATGTGTTTTCATCAGTATTACAAAACTAAATGACAAAAATTAGGCTGTTCCTCCAAGGCGGTGTAATCCAGGAGTTACAAGTATCCTTAGGGGTATTTGTCTAACCTCGTGTCAGCTATGGACATCAATTATGGAGCCTTTAGATTATTGAATGGACCCTGTACCCAATATTATCAACAGTTATCAAAGTTGTACAAACTGTATAAACTAATGTGACAACATACTCATAGTTTAACCATGAACTTCAGGATCATTTTCACTCCAGGCGAAAATGTTTTACAGAAAGGCAACCACTCTGGGCCTTGTAAAAGTTGTGTCAAATTCTCAGAGCGGCTCCCTGTAGTGGTAAATGGTGTCCAAGAGTAAGTTTATTACGTGTAAAATGTCATTAGGCCAGTCAAGCCGCATATTTCTCAGGCTGTACTGGCTTTGGAAGCCATTGTGACAGGCCCTACTCTGATTAGTCAAATTAGGAGAGAATTTGGACAGACATGCCTTTCAGGGGTTAAATCAAGTGCATGCCACCTTGTTTCAATCAAGCAGTATTCACACTCATAAAAGAACATTGGGAGCATCCATCTTTTCTACGGTAAAGCTTGAATGTCTGAGTACTCTTTTGGCCTGCAAAGAGAGGGTTAATGAGGACAAGCTGGCTTTAAGCATAGTTGAACCGTTGCTGGTGGAGCAAACAGCAGGAACCAGGAACTGTTCACATCCATGTTTTCTGTTACACTTATTCTTAATTAAGAGATTCAAGCACTACAGGGGAACTATTAATCTTTCATGGCTCTGAAATTTTGAAATGCAACAATTGGGAAGTAACATCAAACAAAATATTTAATCAAATGAATTTATATAGAGAGGCTGGATTAGACCTAATGGTTTGCTAGTTTCTAAACACAAAGTCAGCCAGAAAATTTGTCCAACTAATTGACTTGTCTGCTTAAAGTTTTGCCAACCAAATGTTCATAATGTATTCCTCTAACAAAGCTTTTTTTCTTTTTTAGTAAGGAAACATTTGTTTTACTCAGCATAGGACTTTTTTTGGTGTTGATTCAAATCAATCAAAGCCTACATGTCAAAAAGATGATTCAGGAAATTCCAGAAATAATATATGTATCTAAAAAAAATACGATAGACCCTTAATCTTATTACCTTTCCTAAAAAGTTTTAATTTGTAAATGTATATACATGCAGAGATTAGTTGAGTGATTTTGGATGGACTATGCCATTTAATAATGCAAGCACAAGAATGGAATCAGTTTAATAATCAATTATATCCACATCCATTGCAATATGTAGTGATATATCCATTTTAAGCATGTCAGTTCTGTTTGTTTTGTTTGTTTGTTTGTTTGTTGGTTCCAAGCTGAACAATAAAGTCAGATACCAGAATTATTAACTCAGAACTATCTGGCCATGTTAATCCAACTTTAAGAAATTTCAGTTTTGCTAAGATGTTTATCTCTAACTATTTTGAAAGTCTTGTTTTAGTCAGACCAACATAATAGGAAGATTTTTCTGACATTATGCAAATGTGCAATCATTGTGTTCCTTTAGGGTATTTGTTATTGAACATGTAAGCCATAAGCCACATGTGTGCACACATTGAGACAAAAGAAGATAGATATTGAAAATTTAGCTTTAGCAAAATCCTAAAGTGCAAGATATGTATGAGAGTCTGATGGATCAGCAGTGAAAGGTGGGGGAGAGAGAGACTTGCAGGATTTCTTCTTTCAACACCTCATTAGCTATAGCATCTGTCTGTCATACAGGCAACATCGGTGCTTCACACGTTTCCTGACCAGCGTGGTTGAGGAGGAACTGCAGTAAGTTGGCAACAATTTATCGTAATAATGTCTTCACTTGTAGAATAAGTATCATAAGCAGTTGGTGTTGTGCCACAGATAACTTAGGGTGCAGTTCAACTGCACTTGTGGTAGGTCAGTTTAATTAAAGGTATTTGTAATCTAAAATGTAAATGTATTCAAGTTTTTCAAATGCATTTCCAAGACACTGGCTTTTAATCTCAAAGAGTGCACTGAACAATTTGTAGAAATGCAAAATTTACTCCAGGCCTTTTATATGCTCATTTCGTGGAGGACAGATGTTGCAAATCCAACTCAATTTAGTTGATTTCATTTATTTTACAGAGTCACTGACTTCAAGCCAAGACTTTAATATGCAGGCCAGTTAATCTGGGAAATGAAGGAGAGAAAGTGAGTCTTTGCCTCATAAAGGTGCTGCGTGCCTTTGCAAAAGAAAGTAAAGTTGGAGAACACAATTCATTACCGGGAGCTTTATTGGCCTCCAAAGTAACTGAAAAAGCTTTTTGGTTTCAGTCTGATGATCTTTTTAAATGTTGTCTGGCAACTTTTGTATTGTAACTAATACAAAAGTGCCTACATATCTTTTTTTCGTTTACACTTGCCAGCACTGCTTTTCTGCATTAAAATAAGAAAATATATGTGAATAGAATCCAAAAATATTAAAAGGATTATGATATTATTTTCTAAATAGTTGTATTAAGTGATCATCAAAGTCTGATTCTCGTAAAAATGTGATTCTCGATCTCTTATGTATTGTAATTTAATAGTTCAACAATCGTACAGAGCAGAAACTATATTTCAGATTGATAAACATCAAGAACAATAAAATATTTATATTCAATTTGCCCTGCATTAACCTATATTTTAGTTGGTTTTTGGCCACAAATAAGATCCTGTATGCACTTTTAACAATAAAACCAACATACCTGAACATGTCGAGATAAGCGTGCAATCATATTATGAAAATAATAACGGGCTGTATTTTGCAGCTACAGTCCCTTCTCACTCTGTACAGTATGTCCTTTACCTGGATCTCGTCTTTAAAGAGAGGTGGGGGTTCATTGTTGCTTCAGGGCACAATCAAGTGATGTAACCTCTAACACCTCTCTGATAAAAAGGCTGCTGCTCCACTAATTATTTCACATGTTCCACAGGTAATAAATAGTAGGGAGTGAGGTGAAAACCACAACTCTGAGCTCATTAAGGGCTCAGCGTTTCAGAGATTTTGGCACTTCAGACGATTTCTGACCATTTGAAGTTGGAAAGGAATGTAGTTGGTTTCATTAAATCTAAGAAGGAAAACAGAAAACCTTCACAGAGGTAGACAAGTCATAGGCAAAATTGAGGTGGAATGAGGAATGACAGGTATCCAGATTAAAATGAGCATGTTAGCTGCAGGATGGGTCTTAGTTCATATATGCAGCTGAAAAAACATGATTTGGCTTACAGAAAACTTAAGCATACGGCTCCCGAGCTTTCAGTTTGAATTCAAATTTTCCAGTATTTGAAAAGTCTCCTCCGCAAGCTCTCCATCGCAATGTGGTGGAGTTTGAGCACCCCCATGATTCTGAGGGCCGTGTTGTCAGGGGAATTAGCCCCCTGGTAGGGTCTCCCAAAGCAAATAAGTTTCAGAGGGGGGATTCGGACTAAGAGTGACTGTACCTTATTGGAGTGACTCCAAAGTGCACCTTGCCTGGACAAGGGCACTAGGGCACCTTCAGGGCACCTTCAGGGTAATAGGCCTTGACAGAACTGGTCAACTCAAACAGGTGGTGAACTAGGAACATCTGGCAGAGGACTCTTTCCACAAAATCTTCAACGTATACCTCCAGGAGTGATTTTTACATGTTCTGGGGGTGGTTGGTGACATTGATTCTGAATGGGACAGATTCTGAATCTCTATAGTGGATGCAGCTGATAGGAGCTGTGGCCAGAAGGTTGTCAAGCCTTTTGTGAGAGAACCTGTCAAGCAGAAGAGGAAGGCCTTTGGGACTTTATTGTAGCGAGATTTATCTCAAGCAGGTACTGAAAGACCAAAAGGAAGGCAGTATCCTGGTTACAGATGCTACAACTTGGGTATGGGAGGAATTCAGTGAGGCCATGGATAAGGACTTTTGTTTGGCCTCAAAGAAGTTCTGGTAAACTGCTGCAGGGCTCAGGAAGAGAAAGCAGGGACCTTCCCAGGTTGTTCATGGCCTTGCTGGAAAATTGCCAACCTGAACTGGATGTATCATCAAGCAGTAGAAAGAACACTGAGGATTTCCTTAATGTAGTCACTATGTCCTCCATTGAGGATGTAGAGTCTGAAAATTTGAGGCAAGACTGGCGCATCACCTTGGTAGAAGCCGTCCAGGCAGTTTAAAAGCTCCCTGGCAGCAGAACACCAGGATGCTGAAAGCTCTGGATATTGTGGAGCTGTCTGAGATGACAGACCACAACGTCACATGGAGGTCCAGAAAAACATATGCAGAGTGGCAGACGGAAGTGGTGGGTCACCGTTTCACGGTTTCTGGTCCACTCCCTCTACTATGGGAAGGAGTTATTTCCTTAAGCAGAAGAGTTGAGTAATGGTATAGAGCAAGAGATGGATAGACGATGGTGGTGGGTTTCATCAGCAGTAATGAGGGCACTGAACCGGTCCATTGTGGTGGAGAGAGAGCCGAGCCAGAGGGCAGAGTTTTCAATTTACTGGTCTATCTGCGTTTCAACACTCACCTATGGCCAAGAGATTTGGGTATTCGCCCAAAGAACGAGATTGTGGATACAAGCAGTTGAAATGAGAAAATTATCAAACGTAGCCTCATACATCTGGAAAGAGTTTGGAATTAAACCTCCTCATCAGAAAGAATCAAGTCAGTTGGTTTGGGCATCTGATTGGGATTCCTCCTGGTCGTCTTCCCTTGGAAGTTTTCTAGACATGTCCAACTATGAGGAGGCCCCATGGCAGAGCAAGGACTTCATGGATAGATTATATATCCCTTCTAACCTGGGAGCACCTAAAAATCCTCCTGTTGCCTCTGTGACCCGACATTGGGTAAGTGAAAGGAAATAGATGGATGAAGTATTTAAAACATTGTAATGGAGACATTCGTTAGACACACAAAACACTTTCTCTTTCAGTATGAATGGGGAAAACACAATAAAAAAAACTTGGCTCAGGGTCTAAACTTGGGACTCAAGTTAAAGCTGTCTGACGTCTGTGTCACTTTGACCCAGCACATCACTTGAGTTACATTAACAATGATATTCAAGTCATTATTTTGGCTTTTACTTCCAAATGTACATTAAGGTGACAGAGGAAAACTCCTCTAATGTTTATGGGTGTTACTTCTGCCAAAATATTTTTTCAACAGTTTAAGTGGATGGATTATAATTTCAGGGAGTTGCATGCTATCTGCCTATGAACAGTGTTTGTCAAGTTTTTGCTTTTTTACTGATAGCAGTTTTGGAAGTTTTCAGTGTGCTATTAAATATACAAAGACTTTCATATTTCAATGATGTTGTAACCATTTTTCTTTCTATCAGAAGTTCCTGATAGCTGTGAACCAACTGTCAAAGACTGTTTTACTAATTTGCACATTCAAATTGAACAGAGTATTTATATTTTCTGTTTTTCTCCTGCAGGGCATTTATAAAGCTACACATAGTTCACATTGTAAACTAGCATTTTCTAGTTGTCCACACTTTCTTTTGTTTTGTTTTTTGGTTGGTTTTTTTTAGGGGGGGGGAGTTGTTGTTTTTTACAGTAGGCGACTTTGATTTCCTATTTTGCTTCCTAATTACCTTTGTTGACTTAACTCCTGCCTGTTCATTAGACTTCAGAGTTCAGATTTCAGTCTGCCTTGGTTTCATGTGATTGGCATCTACTTGCAGAAACAGTCTAAATTCATTCATTTCCACTCTCACTATATCTTCTTTAGGGTTAATGAGGGCTGGCACTCATTCAAGCTGACCCCTGTGAAAGGCAGATTACACCCTGGACAGGTCACCCAGTCTATCACAGGGCCCACATAGAGACACACAAGCATACTCACACCTACACTAAATTTAAAAGCAGAAATGAACCTAACGTGCATGTTTTTGGATTGTGGGATAGCTGCAGAAGAACGAAACACAGAAAGGCCCCAGCCCAGACTCAAACTAAAAACCTTTTGATGAGAGTTTACAGTACTAACCATCAAATCACCATAAGATCATGGTTTATTTGTTTTTCTTTAATCTTTTAAGATGATAGTGATCTGTATATTCCTAAACAGGAACTATTTGTTTTTTATTTGTTTCTGGGGAAAACTCACCTTGATTTGGATATAGCGATATTTTGTAGCTCTGTTGAATAAAATCCTCATGCATTATGACATGATAGTCATCATTTAAATATGACCATACTAGATGTGTCATACTGTATATCTGTATATAATGCCAAAAAAGTACAGCAAAAAGTATTTCAAATAATTACAAAATACAGCGTGTGGCCCATTTGACAAAAGATATGAGTATGCATGCCAAAGATTCACTCCTTTTTTTTTCTTTTTTCTTTTTTTCTCTTGTCCTGTACAGCATCGAAACAAGCAGAATGAAGATCTGTATGCTATGTTGTGCCGAGCCGATTTTGCTATGCCAAGAGGAGCTTCATGAGTGATAAAGCTCCCCTTGATTGATAAAGTTAAGCTTATTTTATATTTTATTTTATTTTTGATACTTGTTTGTAGATGAGCTTTACATAATATTTGCCGGACCTGATAGAAAAAGAGAGTGAAGAGAAGATGGAGAGTGGAAAGGGATTGAAAGAGAAAGGGGAGAGTACAGAGACAAAAGGAAGGGATACACCAAGCAGCCAACTGCTACACTTGTTGAGAGACAAAAAAAAAGAACATCACCCAGCTTCAGCCGGGAAGCAGGCTGACAATCCTAAGAGGCACACAAAAGAGAAAAGTAACGTTGGAGTAAACAACAACCATGGCACCAAAGGATCGTACACTCCTAACTTTGAGATAAACAGCAGTCTACCCTCTTCATTTAAACCAAATCGGTGCTGTAGTTTTACTTTCAAAGGTTACGGGATGCTGCCATTGTGTTTATGATTATCAAGCAAAAGTAGTGTTCTGCTGCTAAATCAAAGAGAGTTCATATTTCACTTTACCTCAGAGCAAGCTCAGTGTGGGTATTATTTGCAATGGAACAACTCTGTCTTCTCAGCTCCCCCCTCACCTCTTCAACAATGTCTGAATGGTGTGTCCCTTGGCTGTGTCAAGCACTTAAGCCCCTGCCTAGCCTGATTTACAGGGATGAAAAAGGGGAGTTAAGATGTTAGTCGATGAACTACAGCTATGCTATGCTTTCAGCGCTGTCCTCACTCCACTGTAATAGTATTTTACAGCCGCCCAACAAATCTACCGCTGAATCTAGCTCTGAGCTTGACATGTACAGCAGCCAAAGCCAAAGACGGAACAAAGCCAACAAAGTCCTGCTGTCCCAGACAACCACAGACAGCCACTGCAGACACAGCTAACGGCACACAGAGAAAGTGAATGATTGTGATCTGACATGACAAGGAGCTCTGATGTTTGTTACATTTCAGTCAATCACTCATCAGAATAATTTCATGATTGATGCTGTTGTTCACTGCTGTTTTCTTTTGTAGCTGTAGGGGGTGAAATGTAATCATGTGCTACTAGAAGAAGTTTACATCCCACAACAGATAAAGATGGATTATAGAGATTTTGGAAAACTGGTGTGTACGCAAAAGTATTTTTTTAAAGTTTTTTTTTTATATGCATCACAGCCTGTAAAGAGCATAAAAGCTGTATTGATGTCTCCTTTTTGACCCGCCCCAACATCACCCTCTTGTCTCTTCCTCTCTATCACCATACATTCATCTCATACTACCACATCAGCCTCGACCTGGGATGAATGTGAAGGACACTGAAAGGCCCCACTGTGCACCCATTCTCACACACACACTCACTACATCATATCTGTAGCTAAAAACACAGTAACCCAATATCTGGAGTTTCCCCTCAGTTTTCTGGAGTTCCCACCTTCCCCTGAAGTCCAGCCTTGGCTTCAGCCCCATGATTCACTCAGGACAGGAAAGACTGAGTGGAGACATATAATCCATTACTGGTGGAGACTTTGGAGGGTGGAGAGGAGGAGGAGGAGGGGAAAAAAGAAGGTGTGGGGGTGGAAGAGGAGCGGGCAGGAGATGGTGGGAGATATGTGTGGGATGGATGACTGTAGGTAGGGGATTTTGCAAGTCTCCAACACATCATAACAGGACTCCCACAAGCAAAGCTGGATGTCTTCATCTGTTTGAAGGTTTCTTAGCGCACAAAGAAGTGCATGTTGTGTTCAGCCAACTGAAGTCAGTGATCTATGGCTAGTGTAAGCTATTGCTCCTGTGTCTTTATTAGTTTCCGATAAAAGCATTAAAGACTTATAGCAATATAAGGGCATTGTTTTTGCTCCAAAAACTCATAAATAACACAATCCCACTTACAAAAAAAATAAACTAACTATCCCATAAATTTGAACTACAGTTAAATCTTGACTAGCCCACTTAAGGCCATGTATACACGTAGCTGGGTTTTTGTAAAACCGAAAATCCCCCCCCCGCCTCCCTCCAGAAAAAACTTAAGTCCACACCACTTCGTTTTTAGACAAAAAAGGCATCCACTCATAACCGGAGAAGTGCTTTGTCAGCACATCCACGCTGTTTCTGGGTGTCAACAGATCGCATATGTGAGGTCACAGCGTTTTTTGACGCAGGCAGTGACGTTTCGTAACCTGAAACCCCGGTTATTGGCGTCCACATGCAGATTCATAAACAGAGTATTCGCAAATCTTCACTTTGGTTGGAGGTTTTTATAATAATTGTTTTTAATGCTATAAATCTTTTTAATGCAACTCTATCATGTGGATGATAGGCCAAGTCGTACAAAAATATCTTCAGCATCCCCTGCTACGTGTGGACAAGGCCTAAGTTGACTACTATCCTAGCACTAGTAAAGAAGCGCAAGTGGGGAGTCAATTTCTTGATCAGAATATGTCTGATTATGCTGCATTACATGCAGATTTGCATAATTTTAGATTATTAGTTTGGGTCCATGATATTTTTCTAGAGCACTTTTTACAATATAAATTTAGTTCCTCTTCAACACCCGATTGTAACCAATTAATTAGGTGCTCTATCACAACAATTAGAAAAAATTGACACCTGGTGAGCATACAGGACTGGAAAAACACCATCTAATCATTTGACTGTCCAGTCCGGAATAATTGAATGGTTTATATGTCAATCAAAAACAGTTAGCATTGATCCCTCCCCCAGACGCATCCAAGCATTGCCAATCCTGTACTCTGGAGGTGTGGTTTCGGGGGGAAGTCTGAAGAAATGGGTTTGGACTTCTGAATTGTATATTTTCTAAATTGAGCTTGCTCAAGCGCAAGTAACACTGTAATCATCTTTCCACAGCTGGATACGAACATTTATTTAAGTGAGGCTTAAAAGTCAAACTTTTTCTTAAAGCTCAAATTGAGCTCCTCAATTTTCTGTCTCAAAAATTCAAAGTGCACCGTTTCATTCTGCTTTATAAGTATGAAACAAATCATGATATATCCATCTAGATAAAAACAGGAGCCATGTTTTTTCTCCCTCAGTGGCTTCCTGCTCTCTGAAGGAGATTTAAACATCAGCATAAACTCTATTAAGGGATGTCCAGCAACATTTATGCAGTTAATTATGCATCAACATTTATCTATTTATATGGTCATATTAATATTAACAGGGACATAAACTGGAGGATGAGTGATTAAAAGGCATTGGGTGAGGCTTGAATAGCCTCCACAACTGGGCTTTGGCTAGAAAAGTAGGAATAAATATTGAGTTTTGGGTAAGTTTACCTTTACTGGCCGTGCACAATATGTCCCATATGTGATTATTAAGAGCTATGTTAACTTTTAAGAATATTTATTTATTATTTATTTATTAACATTTCTTTATTGGGAGCATCAACTGAAACATGTGAACCAAGCCAAAATGCTGCCTCATTAGCCTCTCACTGCTCCTCACCAAAAACCCTCTCTCTCTTTCAACGGAGGGCCCCCTACTGCTCTGTGGTGAGTTGTGTGTTTTTATTTATATCGACAGGGAGGAGAGGTGGAGAAAGCTGAGACGATCGGGGAGAAGGATACCTCCCACCCAACCACCCACCCAGCACATACTAGGACACGGCACTCCAGAGATGTCCTGCACCTGCTGCGGCCCCTGGCACGCAAGGATCATCTCCACAAACACCTCATATATCATGGATACACACACACACACACACACAAGTTATTTTATCTTGAGGTTTTTTGTTGTTGTTTTTTTTTTTACTTTTTTACTTTTATGCCTTCTTGTGCTAGGTTTCTGTTCAAATGGTTCTAAGACTGTTAAAAACACGCATGCCTGAATATTACTGCGAGTCTCTGCTGCGAGAACTGAGAAGATATTTTAATACGTAGATTTAAGGAGAATCCATTTTGCATACCGGAGCTCCTGCAAATGTAATAAACGTAATTCAGTCTCAGTAATGAGGACGTCCTCCTCCATGGCAACGCTGCCGATGACTTTATATTTTGATCAGGTATCTCCTCCTTGTTTTCCAACAGCAATAACAGCTCAATCGTTCCAGGGCCTCATGTTGCATTTCATGAAGTAACACTGGATCAAGGAGCTAAAGCAAAGATTCTGATTCTTACCACCGCTGCAATGTTGACAGCTTCATCTTAACTCATGTGATGCCACATCCTATTTTAGATCCTTAAAATATTTAAACAGGCCACTGCTCCCCACATGACTAAAACAAACCCAATGGACTCCGATAAAAATCAACAACCAAATCCTGGGTTTGGTTACAGGGATAAAGATTTGCTTTTTCACGTTTTTTGGGTTTTTTTCCTTCCCTTTGCATGTTGTCGTTTATACATTTTGTGGTATGTTGTAAAATTGGCTGTTAGAGCAGAATGTAATTACCTATCTGAAAACCCTCAGTGCTCTGCAGGGTTGAGCCAATTCAGCCAGAATGGAGGATGAAGACTGTTTATTTGTGAAGCGAGGTTATTACCTCTGTCAGGCCTCCTTTTGAAATACCAGGCTTTTGAAACAAAGATGGCAACTAAAAGCTTCAGTGTTTTCCCACCCAGTTTAAGCCCCAGAAAACTCAAACAACAAACAGTCGGCACAGAAAGCTAATATTTTCCGAATCAGGTATTTATTTTGATGGCAACGCTTGACATTTGCGTGA
The DNA here is from genome assembly GCA_029874935.1 of Atherina boyeri. Classification (NCBI taxonomy): domain Eukaryota; kingdom Metazoa; phylum Chordata; class Actinopteri; order Atheriniformes; family Atherinidae; genus Atherina; species Atherina boyeri. The sequence continues at coordinate 345 of JAPMNP010640097.1, read as the reverse complement.
TCAAAAAGAGGTTTGCGCCGCTCAATCCATGAACCTTTCAAGTCTGGCCACATTCAAATAAATACGGAAAACAGCTTGAAGTTTAAAATCACACTCAGATGATGAGGGTTGATGTGTGTAGTCACCCACTGTGGGAGCCTATGTGCACACAGCTGGAATATAAATGGAGTTTTTAATTGTTTCTGACTTAAGTTTGGGGGCTGGGTTCATGTAAAGCCAATTAGGAGACTAGAGGAAACAGTGAAGGATTGTCTGCAGAAAAGGACTATGACTTTCTGGTGGGCAGGCAGACAGTGAATGCAGTTGTGTGTAATTGTACATATATATGTATATGTATATATAAAT